>ML418384.1:41670-93809 GCA_005239525.1 Nicotiana knightiana | reverse complement strand
CCCCCCCCCCCCCACACTCCTCCGAATCCCGAACCAACCATCCTCGCAAGTTAAAAATCAGTAAAAGCAACCACAAGAAGTCTCATTTAGTGGCACGGGTTTCTAGAAAACAAAATGATCAGTCGGGTCGTCACATTTTACACCTCTTAAAGAAATGTTCATCCTCGAAAAGGTCTAGAATCATACCTGGAGTGTTGAATAAGTGAGGATATCTGATCGCAGGGTCTAGAATCATACCTGGAGTGTTGAATAAGTGAGGATATCTGATCGCATGTCCTTCTCGGACTCCCAGGTCGCCTCCTCGACTGGTTGGCCCCTCCATTGGACCTTTACGGCGGAAAACCTCTTGGACCTCAACTCGCGATCTTGTCTGTCAATGATAGCAACTGGCTCCTCCTCATAACCCAATCTCTTATCTAGCTGAATGGTGTTGAAGTCCATCACGTGAGAGAAGTCGGTGTGGTACCTACGGAGCATGGACACATGAAAGACCGGGTGAACTCTTGATAAACTAGAAGGTAAAGTGAGCTCATAAGAAACCTCCCCAACTCTCCTCAACACCTCAAATGGACCTATAAACCTTGGGCTCAACTTTCCCTTCTTTCCAAATCTCATAATACCCTTCATCGGCGAGATTTCAACAGAACCTTCTCGCCGACCATAAATGATACATCACGCGCCTTCTGATCCGGGTAACTCTTCTGTATGGATTGTGCTGTGCTAAGCCTCTCCTGAATCAACTTTAATTTTTCGAAGGCATCCTTCACCAGGTTAGTGTCATGTAACTTAGCCTCGCCAGGCTCAAACCACCCGACGGGAGAATGACATCATCGAATATACAAGGACTCAAATGGAGCCATCTCAATGCTGGACTGAAAACTCTTATTATAACCAAACTCAGCCAAAGGCAAGATTTGGTCCCACTGCCCTCCAAAGTCAATCATACATGCTCCGAGCATGTCCTCCAATTGAACTGTCTGGTCCGACTGCCCGTCGGTTTGAGGGTGGAATGCTGTGTTGAGCTCTACCCGGGTGCCTAACTCACTATGTACTGCTCCTCAGAAGTACGAGGTGAACTGAGGACCTCGATCTGATATAATGGACATGGGAACACCGTGCAACCGAACTATCTCCCGAATGTAGATCTGGGCCAACCTCTCTGAAGTATAAGTAGTAGCTACTGGAATGAAATGTGCCGACTTGGTCAACCTGTCCACAATAACCCAAACCGCATCAACCTTCCGCAAGGTCCGAGGCAACCCAACTACAAAGTCCATAGTGATGCGCTGCCATGTCCACTCAGGTATAGGCATCTACTGAAGTAGGCCTCCTGGCCTCTAGTGCTCATACATAACCTGCTGGCAATTTAGACATCTAGTCACATACTCCACTATGTCCTTCTTCATTCGCCTCAACCAGTAATGCTGCCTCAGCTCACGATACATCTTCCTAGCACCAGGGTGAATAGAATACAGGGAACTATGTGCCTTCTCTAGAATCATCCCCCTCAGGCTGTCAACATTAGCAACACATATGCAACCCTGAAGTCTCAGAACACCATCCTCGCCAATAGAAATCTCCTTGGAACCACCCTATAACACCGTCTCCAAGAGAATTTCCAAGTGCGGATCATCAAACTGCCGAGCCTTGATCTTCCCCAATAATGAAGACTAAGAAACAACATGTGAAAGAACTCGGCTGGGCTCTGAAAGGTCAAACCGTACCAGGCGATTAGCCAAGGACTGAATGTCCAAATCTAGAGGTCTCTCTTCTGCTGAAATGAAAGCCAAGCTACCCATACTCTCCGCCTTCCTGCTTAAGGCTTCTACAACCACATTCGCCTTGCCCAAATGATAATCTCTCTGCTTAAGATCCCTCTCCTTGAACAAGTGGTGCAAACTGCGGTGGTCTGTATAAAATTCACAAGGCACCCCATACAAGTAGTGCCTCTAAATCTTAAGAGCATGAACAATCGCTGCCAGCTCCAAATCGTGCACATGGTAATTCTTTTCATGAACCTTCAGCTGATGTGAATCATATGCAATAACTAGCTCCTCCTGCATCAATACACATCCCAAACCAATACATCAAGCGTCGCAATAAACTGTATACATCCCCGAACCGGAAGGCAACACTAGAACTGGTGATGTGGTCAAGGCTGTCTTGAGCTTCTGGAAGCTCGCCTCATGCTCGTCGGACCAACGGAATGGGGTAACCTTCTGGGTCAATCTAGTCAGAGAGGCTGCAATGGATGAAAAACCCTCCACAAACTGACTATAATAACCTACCAGTCCCAAGAAGCTCCTGATCTCCGTCGCCGAAGTAAGGCGTGGCCAACTCTGAACTACCTCAATCTTCTTAGGATCCACCTTGATACCCTCTCCTGATACCATATGTCCCAAGAATGCAACAGAATCTAACCAGAACTCTCACTTGGAGAACTTAGCGTACAACTTTTGTTCCTGCAAGGTCTGGAGCACAACTCTCAAATGCTGCTCGTGCTCCCCCAAGCTACGGGATTAGATCAAATGTCATGAATAAAAACAATGACAAAAGAATAAATATAACGCCTGAACACCCTGTTCATCAAATCCATAAATGCTTCTGGGGCTTTAGTGTCACGACCCAATTTCGTAGTCGTGATGGCGCCTGTCATGGAACCAGGCAAGCCTCCCTTTTTAACTAAGCAAAATTCCATTTTGCAGTAAAATGTGATTTTTAAACGAATTTATTAATAAAACTAAGAATCTGAAGTTAAAACAATATTTGAAAACTAAATTTAAACCTCCAACCCCGGATCCGAGGTCACTCAGTCACGAGCTACTATAACATAAAGCAAAGAAAGGAGGAATGGACAACATTGTCTCAAAATAAAGAACAACAGGTAGAATAAGAAAGAGAAGACGAGGTTGCGATCGCTAGCTGCTACCTCGACCACTCCAATAGAAACGCTGACCGCTGCTCAATATCCGCTACCGGGTCCCGGTGTACCTGGATCTTCACACAAGGTGCAGGGGCTAACGTGAGTACACCAACTCAGAAGTAACGAACCCAAACTATGGGCTGAGAAGTAGTGACAGACAAAACCTCAAATTTTACAATAAATATTATACAGAATTTAGACATGGTAACTGTTTTCAGGATGAGAAAATATGCAAAGTATGCCAGTATACTCTACATGTCATCGTAAAATATATGTATGAAACCAGTATGGATATGCACATGATGCTCACAGCTCTCGCACAGAAGTCCACTCAGTACTATATATGGCTCTCAGTCCCAGGGAAGTTCCATCCCGGAATATGCATAAACACCGGCGACCGTAGTCACTCCGTACTGAGGAAAAAGGCATGTCTAGCCCCCACGGAGAAGATCCATCTCCGGAATACAACACTCAGAAAATTTTCATATCCAGGGAAGATCCATCCCTCTCATAACATCAGCTTCGGACAAGATCCATGCCCAGGGAAGATCCAACCCTCATATAACCTCAACTTCGGACAAGATCCATGCTCAGGGAAAATCCGTCCCTCAATATCAATGCGCTCACTGGGGGTGTAAAAACTCCGGAGGGGCCCTAGTGGCCCAAGCGCCATATCAAGCCAACGAAGGCATGATTTAATATCGCTGCGATGTGTAGTCCGATCTCATAAGTGTCTCAATAACAGGCTCTCGGCCTCACTCAGTCATTACTCTTCAGTGTCACTCACATGGATCACAAATGCCTCCATCAGCCCGAAACAATGATAAGTATGCATATAATTAACAATACTGAGACTGAGATATGAAGTGATATGCTATAATAGGACTGAGTATATAACATCAAATAATCACAAAATGAGACAGTAATATACGACCACTCGAGTCTCAGCATTTTCGGCGAGAAGCCTAGCATTTATACTTAACATGATTTCTAACATGTTCACAATTACTACATTAATAGAAGCACATAAATCATCATGGAAAAATCACTAAGCGGTGCCATGGTATAAGCCAGGCCACAATTACTCGGTGCACGCCCTCACGCCCGTCACTTGGCATGTGCGTCACCTCAACAATAGTCATAAATCATTTAGCTCGAGGTTTTGAACCCTCAGAACCCAGTTTGGAAACGTTACTTACCTCAAAACCGGCTGAAATACTATTCCGCAGTGCCTTTGCATCTAAATCCGGCCTCTGAGTGCTCCAAATCTACCAAGTTCAGATTTTTATCATCAAATTATGCTTAAGGCGTGAATCCCAATCGAAAAATATCAATTTAGCTCAAAAACCCAAATTTGGTCAAAACCCGACCCCCGGGCCCGCGTCCCGAAACTCAAAAATTTATACAAAACTGTTCTTCATCATCTCATGAGTCCGTACATATAAAGAACACTAAAATCAGAGTTCGTTTGACCCCTCAAATCAATCCCTAAAGGTCTCAAAACCTCAAGCCCTAAACCCACCTTTTTTCTACTGATTTTATTGAATTTGACACTGATATTACGTTCTATAATCATCCATAATTGAGTTTTAAGGTCCAAAACACTTACCTCTATGAAGAACAATGATTTCCATCTTCACAAATCGCCCCCAAAGCTCTCTGTCCGTACAAGAATGGTGTAAAAAGGGTTTAAGTCGCGGCGGTTTTCAATTTATACTTTTTGCCCAGAGGTTCCGCACCTGCGGCCCCTATCTCGCACCTGCCAGACCGCACCTACGGTCAAAATAACCGCACATGCGACTTTTCATTAAACGGCCCAACTCCGCACCTGTGGCCTCGCAGGTGTGACAACTTACTCGCACCTGCGGAAACTTCTCACCCAGCCAATCTTCCGCACCTGCGGTGCCACGTCCACTCTTGCGGAATCGCACCTGCGGCTCCTCATCCGCAGGTGCAAAAGCACCAGCACCAGCAACTTCAGCAACAATAATTATGCTCCAAACTCCCCGTTAACCACCCGAAACCATCCCGAGCCCCTCAGGACCCCAAACAAATTTATCAACACATCATAAATGATTATACAAACTTAGTTGCACTCTCAAAACACCAAAACTAACATCAAAACACAAAATTTATATCGAATTCAAGCCTAAGAACTTTGAAATTCCTAAAATCCACCAACGATGCCGAAACTATCCAAAACAACCTCGATTGACCTGAAATTTTGCAGACATATCCAAAATGACATTACGAACCTGTTCCAACTTCCGGAATTCCATTCCGACCCCAATAGCCTATTTTCCAATGCCGACCGGAAATCACCAAAAACTAACTTTCGCCAATTCAAGCGTAACTCTACACCGGACATCACAAAATATTACGAGCACACTCCTAATTCCCAAATCACCTAACGAAGCTATCCGAGCCATACAATCCGCATTCCGACGTCGTTTATCAATAAGTCAACTCTTAGTTGACTTTTCCCATTTTAAGGCTATTTTTTAAGACTAAGTTACTGAATTCTCATTTAACCATTCCGATTTCATGTCTATCGACTCTAACACATCAATAATAGAATAACCAATCCATGAAAGCAATAAAAATGCAAGTTCTACGTAACGACAGACCGAGTCGTTATAATTAGTCAAGCCAAAGGACATCACCAGGAACTCATAATGACCATATCTCGTACGGAAGGCAGTCTTCGGAACATCCGAGTCCCGAATCTTCAACTGATGGTACCCTGATCTCAAGTCAATCTTAGAAAAAATCTGAGCACCCTGCAACTGGTCAGACAAATCATCGATACGCGGCAACGGGTACTTGTTCTTGATGGTTACTTTGTTCAACTGGCGGTAGTCAATACACATCTTCATAGTCCCATCCTTCTTCTTCACAAATAACACTGGAGCACCTCAAGGCGATACACTCGGTCTGATAAACCCCTTAGCTAACAACTCCGCAAGATGTTCTTTCAATTCCTTCGGAGCCATACGGTATGGGGGAATAGATATAGGCTGGGTGCCTAGAGCTAAGTCAATGCAAAAATCAATGTCACGATCCGGTGGCATGCCTGGGAGGTCTGAAGGAAATACATCAGCAAACTCTCGAACTACTGGCACTGAATCAATCGTCGGAGACTCAGCGGTGGTGTCCTACACATAAGCAAGATAAGCCAGACAACCCTTCTTGACCATACGTCGAGCCTTCAGGAAAGAAACAACCTGACTAGCTGTACAGACCGAGGAACCTCTCCACTCCAACCTCGGCAACTCATGCATGGCTAGAGTAACCATCTTGGCATGGAAATCTAGGACAACGTGATAAGTGGATAACCAATCCATGCCCAGGATGACCTCAAAATCAGTCATATCAAGTAACAGGAGGTCCGCTCTGGTCTCGAACCCACAGAATGTAACCACACAGGACCAATAAATCTGGTCCACAACCACAGAATCGCCCACGGGAGTGGAATAAACAGGAGTACCCAAGGAATCACAAGGAATATCCAGGAAATGAGCAAACATGGCTGATACATATGAATAAATGGATCCTGGATCAAATAATATTGATGCATCCCTACTGCATACCAAAATAATACATGTGATCACGACATCTAAGGCCACTGCATCTGGTCTGGCCGGGAAAGCATACAATCTGGCTGGAGCGCCGGATGATTGACCTCCACCTGAATGGACAGGAACTGGCTGGGCTCCCCCAGCCTGGCCGCCACCCCTAGGACGACCTCTACCAGCCTGTCCCCCACCTCTGGGTGGCCGGACCGCCTGTGCTGAAACCATAGGTTGGTGACTCTGTTGCACTGCCTTGCCCCGAAGCCTGGGACAAAACCTCTTCATGTGACATGGATCCCCACACTCAAAACAACCTCTCGGCACTATAGCATGCTGCCCCAAAGAAGAACCCTTAGCTGGAGGACGGTATATACTCTCTGGCATAGCACTGAAATAGGAGCTGGAAGATCCCTGATGACCAGAACACCCGTCAGGAACCCTGAATGGCTGATGGGCGATAAGAACTCTTCGGCATCGCGCTGAAATAAGGCCTCACCGGAGCACCTCGAGGAGGTGGGGGTGCTGAATATGGAGGCCTACTAGGCTGGCCCTTACCAAACTGACCTCTGCCCTTAGCTGGAGCACCTCTAAAATCATCAGAAAATCGAGCTCTCTTATCCTGCTGTCCATGCTATCTGCTCCTCAATCAATAGCCCTCAATCCTGCGAGCAATCTCTACTACAAGCTGATAAGGAGTCCCCATCTCCACCTCTCGGGCCATGTCGGCCCTAATACCTGAGTGCAACCGAGCTACAAATCTCTGCACTCTCTCTGCGCCAGTAGGAAGTATCATAAGTGCATGACAAGACAATTCAGAAAACCTAGCCTCGTAGTCGGTCACTAATATCTGACCATGTTCTAGCTGCATAAACTGATATCGCAGCTCTTCCCTCTCAGAGGGTGAAATATACCTGTCCAAGAATAGCTGAGTGAACAGCTCCCAAGTAGTAGGAGGAGAATCTGCCGGTCTGCCAAGAACATAAGACTGCCACCGTCTACGGGCCCTGCCCTCAAGATGGAAAGTAGTGAAGTCTACTCCATGGGACTCCAGTATCTTAATGTTGTGCAGTCTGCCCCTGCACCTGTCAATAAAATCCTGAGCATCCTCATGACGCTCACCTTCAAAGACAGGAGGGTGCAGTCTGGTCCATCTGTCTAATAGCTTCTGCGGATCGCCGTCCGCAGTTGGTCTGGGCTCAGGTACTGCTGCTGCTACTAGCTAAACCCCTCCCCCCCTGCGCGGGTAGTGTACCCGGGGTCTGATAAACTGCAGCTGCATGTCCTGCGGCCTGGGAAGTAGGGCTCTGTGCTCCCCCTCCTTCTTGAGATGTGGCCGGGTCTGCTGGAAATAAACTAGACCGAGTCATAGTATCCATGAACCGCATCATACGGCCCATAACCTCCTGAAATCCCGGCGCCGACATGAAGTCCAACGGGGCGGGATCTGCTGCGGGCGCTCTGCCCTGCTACTCAGTGATAGCATCCTCTGCTGGATCCACTGGCGGTGCAACTTTGGTAGCTCTGGGACGCCCTCGTCCCGTACCACGGGCAGGTTCCCTCCCCCGACCTCTAGCAACGGGGGGAGCAGCTCCTCCCGGGTCCGGAACGTCGGTCGTGTGCGTCCTTACTATCTGTGAGAGAATAGAAGAGTGAGATTTAACATACTATCAATTGCACGACATGACATGAATAAAGAGAGATTTCCTAACACCTTACAGCCTCTCGAAGATAAATTCAGACGTCTCCGTACCGATCTGCAAGACTCTATTGGTTTTAGACCGTGCCTGCGGTCTCGCACCTGCGGCTGGTCGTCGCACCAGATCTGGCGCACCAGTAGCTCTTTTTTAGCTTAGTTTGCCTCGCGCGATTTCCGAATGGCATCCGGGGCCCGCCGAGGCCCCGTCCAAATATACCAACAAGTTCTAAATCATAATACGGACTCACTTGAGCCTTCGGAATGTCCGAAACAACGCTAAATCTAAGAATCATACCCCAAAATCATCTAAATTCAACTTAAGAACTTTTAAGTTCTTGAATTCGCTATCGACACGTCGAAACATACCTATACTGCTCGGAATGACACCAAACTTTGTAAGCGAATCATAAATGACACGACGGAACTATTCTCGGTCTCGAAATTTTGTTCGGACCTCGATAACACAAAAACACGTTCCAAACCTCAATTTTTTGAACTTAAGGAATCATATTTCACTAGTTGGTGCCGAAACGCTCCCGGTCATCCGAAACCCGTTCCGAACATACGCCCAAGTCCGAAATCATCATACGAACCTACTGGAGCTTTCAAATCTCGATTTCGAGGTCGTTTACTAAAAATGTTGACCAAAGTCAAACTTGGACTTTAAGACCAACCTTATGAAGTCTCATTTAGGGGCACGGATTTATAGAACACAAAATGACCGGTCAGTTCGTCATAGTAATAATAAGAATATATCGTATAATTATAAGTTCAAACATATATCATATAGAAATTGGCGTAACAAATATAAACAAACGACAATGTAATAGTGTTATTTCTCCCAAACAATATTTATGTTAAGACAATGTAGTACTGTTATTTCTCCCAAACAAGTAAGCAAAAGACAATAAATTCTTGTGGTCCGGCCTTTACCTCGGCCCCGCGCATAGCTGGAGTTTAGTGCACCAGGCTTCCTTTAATATTCATGTTAAAGTCTTAAATATTAGGAGTTCCTACATAATTAAAATAGGATAGTTATAATAACCAAATTACTTGATTTCAAAGTACTATATATTAAGAAAAACAACTAAATTACGATTTTATCTAATGTGAAGTTTAATTTATAATAGTAAAAAAATGAAGATATTTCATTAAAGGCCTTTGTGCTTTTAATATAATATAGATAGATAGAGATAGATAGATATGTAAGTTACTGTGTGTTACAGAAATTAATCAATTTAGTAGTGTACTTGATTAAACTTCTCTTTTTGTCTATTTTGGCGTTTTAATTAGAAATCCTAAAAATGAGATGGAGTTTAGCCGTGGTAAAAATCTAGTATCGTTTTTTCCTTTTGTAACACAAGTCTTTATCATATTAAAATCACATCTTCCTATTGCAAATAAAAATGTAATAAAATCTAATAAGGAAAGATTAACAAATAAAATTCGAGATGATTTGAAAGTTCTAACTTAAGGAAAATTAGCATAACTGACAATTAAATATTTATTTATTCTTAAATATTAGGAAGACAACTTAAATTACAATTTTATCTAGTGTGAAATCGATTTTTTAAGGGTAAAAAAGGCAAACGATATTTCGCTAGGGGCTTCGTGCTTTTAATATAATATAGATATAGATATAAATATTAGGACAAAATATTAACTATAGTTGATTTACTTTTCCTAATAAAGATCCCTTACATATTTGATAGATCCTTTTGCTAGCGGAAAAGTTTCACCCTTCTTCAAATTAAAGATTTTCCTTCTCGTGCAACAACATTATAATAACATCCACAATATTATTTCCGCTTTAACCCAGTTAACTTTTAACGCAGGGTTTCACTTTTAACATATGATTCTAATATTAATAACTCGTGTTCACTTATGCACAAGGCTCATATTTTCAACTCATACCCACTTTTAACTATGACAAGCAACATTGATAAAGATTGTGAAGACGACAATCATATTTTTTCAAGACTGGAGAATTGTTAGGGTTTACCCTGACTTCCTTATCATACTTACTTGAGGGAAAGACAGTGTAACGACCCAAATTTTCCTCTGTTGGGTATCGTGATGGCACCTTGTCTAGGGACTAGGTAAGCCTAACAGTTACTGAATAAAAACAATAATGAAAGGACAACTAACAGTCTCAATATAGAATCTCAACAGAATGTACAAACTTTACCAAAACAGGTAATACAAGTCATAAGCTCTACAAATCTTCTACAACTTCTAAGTACAACTGTTTGGAAATAAATACAATAGTGTATGAATAACAAATACAAAGAAGGTGACTCTGACGCCTGCGAACGCCGCAGCAGGTTACCTTGAGTCTCCTCGGCAATCATCCACACAACTACTACAATATATACCTGGATCTGCACACAAAAATGTGCAGAAGTGTAGTATGAGCAACCAGTGCCCAGTAAGTATCAAGACTAACCTCGGTCGAGTAGTGACGAGGACTAGTCAAGACACCACTGGTCTACAAAATAAATAACATGAATACTATCTAAGACTTCATGGAATAATTCACAAAAATGACAATATAAAGCGGAAGAAAATTACAGAAATCAATCACGAAACAACACAAAAATACACCGAAAAATGGACAGCAAAACAAGTCAAATGGAAAGGAAATACAATACAATAGAGTGCACCAATAACTCAACTCTACGTCGGATTGTTCCCATCGGACCTTAGCCTTTAAAATCCATAACTGGTAGAAATCTTTAAACAACAGTTCGTATGAAAAATTTTTGCAAATAAAATCGTTTTAGTATGGAAGAGTTTCCTTTGAAAACATACTTTCTCGAAAAGTAAATATATGTATATTTAATAGAGAGAATTACGTAAAACATAGTTTCTTTCAAAATACGAAACTTCCCAAAGATGCTTTACCAATAAATGACTTCCAATTATCATTTTAGGCAAGACTAGTGCTTTTCAAATATACCTTTGATGTAAAATTCATTTAAATATAATCATTTCAAAATCATTGCCTTTTCAATAATACTTTTCAATAAAATCCCTTGATAAAAATCTCCTCAAGATTTATCCACTGTAACTCGGTCCGTAACTCAGAAATTGTCATGCAGTACAGGAGGAATATCAAATCTTGCCAATAAATGCAGTATATAGCAAACAGGATCAACGAAAATAATAATGCATAAATACGACACGAAATGTCCCCTCGTGCTGAAATAACATAAACAATGCACGGAATGTCCCCTCGTGCTAAATAACACACGGAATGTCCCCTTGTGCTAACATAACATAACATGGCACGGAATGTCCCCTCGTGCTAAATAACACACGGAATGTCCCCTTGTGCTAACATAACATAACATGGCACGGAATGTCCCCTCGTGCTAAATAACACACGGAATGTCCCCTTGTGCTAACATAACATAACATGGCACGGAATGTCCCCTCGTGCTAAATAACACACGGAATGTCCCCTTGTGCTAACATAACATAACATGGCACGGAATGTCCCCTCGTGCTAACATAATATAACATGGAACGGAATGTCCACTCGTGCTAACATAACCTAACAACAATCTAAAAAAGGAAATCAACAATAAGAACCATAAATCACAACATCCCGGCAAGGGAGCCAACGACGCAAACAGTATCATCAACAGTATAAACAACAATAGAAATCATACCACCCCGGCAAGGAAGTCAACAATGAAAACAATATCATTAACAGCATAAACGGTAATAGAAACCATAACATCCCGGCAAGGGAGTCAACAAGACAAACAACATCATCAACAACAGAATAATAAGAGAAACCACACAATCCCGGTAAGGGAAACAACTATAACCAATCTCACCTAAACAGTTAACTTCACGGAATAAACTCAACTTCAACAAAGGCCCAGTAATAGGCAACATCAAGGAAATACCAATAAAATAAATATCTAACAATTAAACCTAAGTAGCACTTAAGGGAATCGTCATATAAATCACAATGTAAGACTCACGGGTATGCTTGACTCCAACGTATAGATGTTCCAACTACGGCTAGTCAACTATAAGGCTAGATGACACTAATTATAGTCAATTAGGCAAGCTAGGAAGAAAATATAGCATGATGGTAAGAGAAATAGAATATTCAGTTAAGTCAAGTAAAGTAAAATAGCCAACGAAGGAATCCAAAAACAAGTAATTCTAATTTAAACAGGAAGGGATGAAATTAACAACCAAGGATTCCAACGTAACAATTACAAATCATACACAAGTAATATAAGAACCTACGAATCCTAAAAGGCCAATCTAATTGCAAATAAGTATGAGTACACAGTCGTCACCTTGCATACTCGGAATACAATCAACAAGGAAGACTCAATCCTAAGGAGTAGTTCCCCCACACAAGGTTAGGCAAGATACTTTCCTCAAAGATGACAACCCGGTATTCAAAAATAGACTTCTCAGGTGGAAAGACCTCCGGACGGCTCACAATCAACTAAAACAACTTCAAAATACACATAAAATGTATAAGGAACTATTCCGAATAATAAATTCTCAATCTTTACAACATAATAAAAATCGACCCAAAGTCGACCCCCGGTCCCGCACCTCGGAACCCGACAAATTTTACAAATTCCGGTTACCCAATCCGATACGAGTTCACCCATATCCGATTCCGATATCATTTGGTCTTTCAAATCATGATTTAACATTTTAGAAGTTTTATTTCAAAGCCCACAATTCCCTCAACCCAAAACACAAATTAAACGATAAAAAAGAAGAACTAATTCATGAAATATAATTAATTATAGTGGAAGAACGCTTACCCATTAGATTTGTGTGAAAAACCCTTAAAGAATCGCCCAAAATCGAGCTCTAGAAGTCAAGATATGTTAAAAATGGCTTAACCATGATTTTGACATTATAAACTGTTCTGCCCATATATTTTTGTAAATTGCGATCGCGGGAGTATACATGCGATCGCGTAGAAGAAATATTTTGCTGGACCCAAAGTGTTCTATGTGATCGCAGGACCATGGATGCGATCAAATATAAGGGAGAAAAAGGGTTGTTGTCCAGTGTGTTACGCGATCGCGAGTTAGGTAATGTGATCGCAAAAGGGAAAACGGACGCTGGGCCTGGGACTACTCTACGCGGTCGCGATGGAGGGTGTGCGATCGCATTTAAGAAAAGGATTGTCCTCCACGATCGCGTACATGAAATGGCTAATGCATAGAAGAAAATTGGACTTTTCAATTCGACACTATGCGATAGCGACTAAGCCTATGCGATCGCATAGAAGAGAGGGACATCAGACATATAACAACAGTGGAAAAATGAGGTAAATCGACCCAAAACTTATCCGAAATACACCCGAGGTCCCCGGAACCCCGTGCAACAACACAAACAAGTCATATAACCTAACGCGAACTCGCTCGAGGTTTCAAAACACATAAAATAACACTAAAACGACGAACAAACCAAAAATCAATGAAATTCCTCAAAACTTCTTTAAACATCAAATTTTGCATTTACGATCTGAATCACATATAATGAAGTCTCTTTCTTACCAAACTTTACAGATATGACACAAATATTATATCGAACCTGTACCGGGCTCCTGAACCAAGATACGGGCCCGATACCACAGGTTTCACATAGAATTTCATTTTCAAAATCTCTTATATTTTTCAGAAAATAATTTCTTTTAAAAATTCATTTCTCAGACTTGGGACCTCGGAATTCAATTCCGGGCATACGACCAAGTCCCATATTTTCCTACAGACCCTCCGGGACCGTCAAATCACAGGTCCGGGTTCGTTTACCAAAAATGTTGACCAAAGTCAACTTTATTCAAATTTCTAATACAAAATTATTATTTTTATCAGCTTTTCACATAAAGGCTTCCTGGCAACAAGCTCGGGCTGCGCACACAAATTGAGGTGAGATGAAGGAGGTTTTCACGACCTCAGAATAGAGAAGTAGCTAGAAATATACGGGCTAACCTTTTGGGTCATCACAATCTCCCCCTTTTAAACAAACGTTCGTCCTCGAATATGCCAAGATTCACCTTGAACTCATCCAATCACTAATGGTATACTTCCAACACATAACCGCGGGTGATCCCACGTCACCCCAACTCAAATAAGCCCAATGAAACAATCACAACCGCAACATAGCCTTCACATCACCACCGATAAGCCTCATACCTCTACTTCTCACCCTCTACTTATTATCTTTTTTTGTTAACAGTCCCCGTGGCTGCTACCTTCGTTTCTTTAAATTCCTGATCTGAGCAATCAATCAAAGAGATGTCTATTGCATCTTCCAACCCCAGTAGAGTCGTTGGCGCCCCGGTACTGGAAAACGATATACACCCTCCTCGAAGAGAAAGTGGCTATGGCGGATGATGAAAGTTTTCCGACGGTGGATGAGGTGGTCCCCCGCCCAGGGAAGGAATGGACTGACTTCAAGAGACCTGTTGAGGATGAGTTTGAACCTGTAATTTCTATGATGGATGCCATGGCACTCACGACATTTAACGCCAAATGGAGAATCCTTGATCACATTGAACTGGTTCCTACTGGTCGTGACATAGTGCATATACACCGCCTAGGCTACTGCGCGTTTTACACATATCCATTTGTCATCGGACACACACTTCCCCTTCCTTACTTGGTGATGAACTTATGCCGCTTCTACGAGGTGTGCCCGGCTCAACTCTCTCCATACATGTACAAACTCTACCTTATGATTATCAAGTACATGGAGCTGGCCGATCGGGGAATTTCTCTTCAGTACCTGCTTCACCTCTTCGTCCCCCATTTTCACAGGGGGCACGGTGATTCACCTTCGCTCCAAGGAACCAAGGGTTTGGTGGTGAAGATGGATGACAAGGCCA
The DNA here is from genome assembly GCA_005239525.1 of Nicotiana knightiana. Taxonomy (NCBI): domain Eukaryota; kingdom Viridiplantae; phylum Streptophyta; class Magnoliopsida; order Solanales; family Solanaceae; genus Nicotiana; species Nicotiana knightiana. The sequence continues at coordinate 78,735 of ML418384.1, read as the reverse complement.
ACTGCCGCTTCTGGTAGAACTTCTTTTATGTCCGAACAAAGCACATTGTATCGAACCCCGCTGGGTTTCCTGAGACGTGGAATTTCACTCGTAGATCTTCCTTTATTTTTATTATCTTTTTGTTTAAATGGTTGTTGGTTGTCTCTCTTTAGTGATATCGTCGAGTGTTTTTTGTTTTTGCAGCCGAGAGACTACCTCCTCCGCAAGTTGCTGATGTTCGCGGGTGGGTGAACTCGATTCTGCCCCATACGATGGGGATTTACGAATGGGCACCCTTTCACGAGAGGTTTGGATGCAAACTTTCCGCTGGTGAGTCGGCTTGTCTCAACCCTAGTTGTTTTATTCTTCGCTCCATATTTTTCTTTACCTTATATCTTCGTTTGGTCGAATTTTTTTCATTTACAGGTCGGAGAGGAGCAAGGGCTCTCGTTCTTTCATTCCGTCAGCCGGCTTCCTCTGCCAGGGCCATAGCAGCGGTGGCTGCAGATGAAGGCGTCCAAAGTCTGTCTATTCTGCAGATCGCGTCTGCGTCCGAACCTAATCATTCGAAGGCTGCTCCTCAGTCGGATACACCGGTCCCCACTGTTCAGTTGACGGACAAACGTTCTCATGATGATGGCAAAGAGGCCACATCAAAGAGGTGGAGGATGATGTCGGCGGGGGCGTCTTTGATTGAAACACCCTCAAGGGGTGACCCTGTTTTAGCGGTGTCTGAAGTCGGTGGTTATAACAGCCTGGGTATGGAGGCGATACCCGTTTTAGGCGTGGAATAGGTTGTTGTGGTCATGGGGACAGAGTTCGGAGGCCACCGCGATTATTTCGGGCGGTCTATCGATGTCTCAACAGGCCGGAACCCTCTCTTCGGCTAATGAGAGGTTGAAGGGCATAATGGTAGATGATTATGAGTCTGATTCTGATATTGATCCTGAGGACATGAGGATCTTCGAGGAAGGTTTTACCAGGGTCGATGTGAGGGCGGAAGGTCCTTCTCATGTGCTCGAAATTCCATCGGAATTGGAACTGCTGGAGGTCACGGTGGACTTGGTGTCCCAATTTAACCTTCTGTCCTCCCGCCACCGAAAGCAGGTCTCTTCGGGAGATCAGTGATGACAGTTTGTCACGCGGTTTGGCTGGGATGGCCTTGAGGGTGTGTTTCCTTTTGCTATTTTCTTTCTTTTGCTCCCTTTGCTTTCACTGATTCTTCCTTTTTTCCTCCTCAGACATACATGCTGGATATCGAGAGTGCTCGTCGGGCTGAGATGCGGGCCAATGTCTTTCTGAAAATGGCCACAAAGTATCGTCGGTATCGCAACAAGTGCCGTGAGATGCACGTGCAGCTTAGGGAGGGCAGTAATACTCAATCCCTCTAGGAGGAGTTGGGGAAGAAGGACGATGATCTGGTGCGATCTATCCACATATGTAGCTAGCTCGAGGGGCTGCTTAGGGTCAAAGAGGAGGAGCTCGAGGTGGGCAAAGGGGTTACGGTGGAATGAGAGGATCTTCAGGCGAGGGTGTTGTCTTTGAGTGCCGAGCTTGAGAGGAATTCCACTAGAGTGGCCAATCTAAGTGAAGAGTGGACGGAGAAGGTGGATTAGTTATAAAGGAAGGTGACCGAGTTAGAGAGGGCCTAGAGGGCTCGAGAGGAGGCTTTGGCGAGGGTAGTGGCGCTGGAAAACACTATTCGCGTCCTTAGGTCTGAGCCAGAGTCTGAGAGGGAGACTGTGGTGCTGAGGGAGGTAAGGCTCGAAGAGCGGATTGTTGTGCTCGAGCGGGATGCCTTGAACCTGGATGATCAAGTTGTGGCCTTCGCGGCTGAGAAGGCGCAATTGTTGGCTCAGGCCTCTCCTCAAGAACCAGCCTCTATTGCTGTCCCCCACCATTGTTACGAGGCGTGGGTCCATGCTGAGGCCCAACGAGATATATACAAGGACTTATGGGCGGCGAGGAGCGTTCCTGAGGCAGTTTTTGAAGGTGATCGTGCTAAATCACGCGAGGCTTGTCTTGCCTGCGGCTATGACCCCGCGACACCGGAGGCCGGTGGGGATGCTGAGACTGAAGATGAGCGTTCTTCTGATGATGATAGTGCTGGAGAGGAAGATTGTGGAGAGGAGGCTGAGTGAAGTCTTGTAGCTTTTTTTTGTTCTTTTCTTTGGTGTTTCTTGTCGTCGTTCTTTTGTGGGGCCTATTTTGGCCTCTTGTAAGGCGTTGTTGCGCATATACATAATTTGAATAAGATTGTTAGTTTGTCTTTGGCTGTACATTCCTGGCTTTCTTCCCTTTTTCTTTGTTTTATTAAAAAGATCTTAGGATTTTCTTGTGTTGAGTCTATGACTTTCAATTGAGAATTCGAGTGAGATCGAACTTCATCATGTTAATTCAAGCGAGATCGAACCTTAATTTGTTAACTCGAGTGAAGCCGAACTTGTCTTGCTAATTCGAACGAAGTCGAACTTAACTTGTTAATTCGAATAAGGTCAAATTTTATTTGTTAGTTCGAGTGAGGTCGAACTTTCCCTGCTAATTCGAATGAGTTTGGATTTGACTTGTTAATTCGAACATGGTTGAACTTTATTTTGTTAATTCGAGCGAGGTCGAATTCTACTTTCATTCGGTGAAGGCCGGGGGCTGCATGGGTGTGAATTCAAACGAGGTCGAATTCTGACCCGTAATGAGTTCGAGCGAGGTCAAACCTTGACTTGATAGTTCGAACGAGGTCGAATTACGCTTTCGTTTTATGATGGTCGGGGGCCACATGGGTGTAAATTCGAATGAGGCCGAATTGTGACCCGTAATGTGTTCGAGTGAGGTCGAACCTTACTTTGATAATTCGAACAAGGTCGAATTGTACTTTCGCTTGGCGGGGGCTGGGGCTGGGGCCGGGGGCCGCTTGGGTGTAAATTCGAACGAGGTCGAATTGTGACCTATAATGAGTTCAAACGAGGTCGAAGCTTACTTTGGTGATCTGAACGAGGTCGAATTATACTCTCTTGGCGATGGTCGGGGGCCGCATGGGTGTAAATTCGAAAGAGGTCGAATTATGACTCGTAATGAATTCGAGCAAGGTCAAACCTTACTTTGGTAATTCGAACGAGGTCGAATTGTATTCTCTTGGCGATGTCCCGAGGCCGCATGGGTGTAAACTCGAACGAGGTTGAATTGTGGCCCATAATGAGTTCGAGCGAGGTCGAACCTTACTTTGGTAATTCGAACGAGGTCGAATTGTACTCTCTTGGCGATGGCCGGTGCCGCATGTGTGTAAATTTGAATGAGGTCGAATTATGACCCGTAATGAGTTCGAGCGAGGTCGAACATCACTTTTCAGGCGAGGTCGAATTGTACTCTCTTGGTGATGTGCGGGTTCGGTGGAGTGGTAAGAATGTCGCATGCTGCCTTGATTTCAGTGGAGAATATCACTGGTTGTTGCATCATTTATGCATGTATTGGGGTGAGTCCTAGTTTATCTAATCTTTCGCTTCTTGCTTTCATTGGAGAATCTCATGCGTTGCTTCACAGTTTACGCATGCGTCAGGGTGAGTCCCAGTCTATCTAGTCCCTTCATTACTCGACCTAGAGAGACAGTTAACGGGACGGGCGATGAACTCATTGCTTAGGCTTCTGGGAACCCTGGGACTCGATTAATTCGAACGAAGTTTGGATGTGATTCGTCATATTTAGTCGGCTGAATTGGCGTAGCATCGCCATGGCCAGCATATGGGCGAGCTTTTCGTATTCATGTTCTGCCTGTGTTGGGGAGACTGTATGTTCCTGGGCTCACCGCCCAGTCCAAGGCTATGTAGATTGTTTCTTAATGATGTCGGCTTGTTCTGAGCCATTTATCTGTTATCTGTAGTATGGTAAGGTGTGTGGGGTTTTCCCGATTTTCCATTTGTCGTAGGGAGGGACTTAGAGTCTGTATGTCAGCTAGCCTTCATTTGCGTATTTTGGAGGACGTCCCTGTTCTCTGTTTCACTTATTTTTCTTTTTAAAAAAAAGGAATAGCGGGTTAGAAGTACATGGAATCATTTGTTACCTTGGTCGGCTGTTTAGCTGATGAATGAGGGGGATTGACCACGTTTCCCTCTTCGGCTGCGCTCTTTAGACCTGGGAAGTCCCTTCATTTGGCAATGAACTAGGGATCGCGCCTCCGGGCGGCTCTCCTTGTTCTGTACTCTGGTACTAGTTTCAGGCTTGATGTCGGCTTCGTGCTCAGCCTCGTCATTGGTTGAGCTTGGGAATCTCGTGGGTGGATGATCCACTCCACCCGTTAGGATCTCGAGTTTGAATCCCAGATCGTCTCAGTCCCGGGCGTGCAAAGATAACATAAATGTAAGTCATACCAAAAAAATACAGGCGAGGAGTATTTTAGTAATAAATTACATAACAAGCATCGTCTCATATAGTAGGAGGGGAAGCGGTATATTCAGGGTGTAGAAGGTGTTGGATGCTAACTTGGAAATGGGATTACAGACGCGTTTGGTATGCATAGTCGTAGTACTACTATGATGGTTCGTGCTCACAATGCATCAGGGCTGCTTCTGTGGCGCATCGCAGTTTTCGTGAATAGACCAGGCATAACTCAGGTTTCGCGTGAGGATTTATTCTTGGTTGGTTTGGCGGTTTCGGGGGTTTACCGACCGGTTTTTCAAGTCGACATTCGTAATGAAAGGTGAAACTTCACCGAATGGTGAATGGGAGATAGAGCTAAGACCATGTTTGGATCTAGAGGGAACTAAGGCTTTGACTAGAAAATCCCCACAGATGGAGCCAAATTGTTTGACCAAAAAGTATGAGGCCTTTTGTTAAACTAATTAAATAAGAAGATAGAGGATAAATCCTACCCAAAGATAATTAACTCTAGATCAATGAGTTCTAAGTAAGAAAAGTTGGGTAAGGTTAATCTCATGAACTCATTAAGATTGTGAAAATAATCTAATGTATATGATGAGCTTACATTCACGACACCGCTACTCCATAATATAAAATAAGGAAGAAAGAAAGAATCCACCATTAATGGCCACGAGGTATGTATTTATTTATTCCATAACGATGGCTACAAAAATGAATAGCAAGGTTCTTAACCTTCTCTCGTTTATAAGATGGATTCTCCGATTCCTTTCCCCTGCCAGTGAAGAAGTGTGTGATTTTTGAATCCTCTCTCTCTTTCTTCATTCTCTCACCTAGCATATATACTAGGTATTCTCATTTACCCCCTGGTCATTAGCAAGAGTACCTAATTCATTTAACTGTACTACAGGTTGACCCTCTGAAATGCCGTAACATCCACTTCGTCGTACAAGCATTCTGAGTACATGACCTCGGCCGTGGCCGAGGTGCTTGTCGCTACAGTGTTGTACGAATACGACTTCGGCCCAATTGACCCTTTGTCGTTCCTCTTCACGCCGATTCATGTTTGGTCAGATTTTGACCCATACAGTTCTTTGTAGGAATAACAAAGAGGTAGAGAATATTCTCTCTACAATTATAGGTAGTAGAGAGAATTGTGAAGTAGAATGGTAGAATTGAAAGAAAATATAAGAGAAGTATTGGGACACACTTATGTGTAATTTCCTTGGACTGGATTTGCAAGATATTTTTTTAGCATTTCTCCTCCTTATTTGTGGATACAAGCATAAATGAATCACGTAAATCTCTGTCTCATTATTTCTTGTTTAATCAACACAAGTTACTATTAAACAACCTGCCAAGTTTTGATTAAAGAAAATTCCAGGCACTTTTCTAACAAACAAATCGGCTATAGGATTTCTATTATATAAGAAATTAAGTGTTAGGTTTGGAAATAGAGAAATTGTAATTTGTATCCATATATAAATTGAAGTAAAGTAATCAAACGGAAAGCTGAAATTAAAGAAATTAGTTTTGTATATATTAATTTTTGTGGAATTTTAAAAAGGGAATAAATATTTTTGTGGACACATGTGTGAAAATTTTGATTATACCTAATATATTTGCCATGTTTTCTTTCAAATGTTAGAGTGGCCAGAAAAGCAATGAGTGTAATATGTTGTAAGAAAGTTTCAAATCCTTTGAACATGAAATGGGAAAACTTCAGGTGTGATTTTTTATTCGTAAGTTATGTTTGATCTCTTTTTTATAATTCCATAAAATATAGTATAGAAATTTTTATCTTTTAATTTCAATTTTCCTTGTAATTATTTCACTCAATTTATATTGATTTATTGGGTCAGGAACACTCTGTTTGTTTTTATATCAAATACTTCAACCCCCTATTTAATGAAAATCGTATACAAAGTATTTGAAATACATTGGCACTCGTTCTTTCTCTTTTTAATTATGGTTAATATATTCAGAACACATTTGTAACTTTTTCCCATTAATGGTAAAAATATATACGTCAGTAGAAGATATAAACAATTTCTAGTACTTTCATTTATATTTTTATCATTATTTTTATTTGTACAATATTGGCATGAGATGAGTTCATATGGAGTGAGATGCTAGGATTCATATACTCGACTCGAACTTAAGATGAGTATATATCAAGTGAGGATTTATATAGCCGACCCCAACTTGAGTTATATGAAGTAGGATGATCTGTGCGGATTCATACAGCCGACTCCAAATTTGTTAGGGATTGGGGCTTAGTTGTTGTTGTAATGGTTAATATTTTTTCTAGGATTTTCATGATATAGGAACGTAGGTTCTTGATTTTAAAATACAAGGACATACCCACGATTCTGTAAAATTAATATTATAAGGGTGTTTAGGGTGATTTATTCTACCTGTTAAACATAATTTTGTGTCCAATCTATGTCTTATACCATTAATTTTCAAACTTTTTGTGTCTATATATAACAACTCTCATGTCTGTATCCACGCTAGAATTGATATATACTATATTGCTTCGAACTATGCAGGTTCTCATACAGGATATCAGACACTGTCCATACGATGTGGGGTTAAGTTTCGCCCTTGCATTGACATACACAAGGTGTAGTGCTTTCCTTTTTGATGGTTTACCTTTTACATTTCGGTATCTCTAGTTTGAGCTATGTATATCTTTTAGGTGTCGTTTGGTATGAGGTATAAGAAGGTATAATGCTGGTATAAAATTTTAATAGCATCTTAATATTTTGTTTGGTTAGCAAACCTGATATAAGTTATTCCGGGATTAAAATTAGTACCAGGATAACTTATACCTTGCTGAGGGTGGGGTAATTAGTGCTGGGATAACTTATACCTTCTTCGTAGAAATTATGCAATTGTCATTTTTAATACAACATACCAAACAGTGATAAAAAATAATACCATGATAACTAATCCTAACATAATTAATCCTAGCATAACTTATCCCGGCATAAGCCATATTCAAACCAAACAACCCCTTAAAGGTTTAAGTTTAACTTGGAAAGGCCTAATGCCTGTTTGTCTCCTACTTTTCCCTAAATTGAGCTTCAAACCAGTTGAGGGATAGTTAATCTATTTTTCTTAGGGTTTATTATGTTAGATGAATAAAGTGTAGGGGTTTGGTAGTATTTTTGTTACACTAGCACTGATAGAATGACTGAAATCTGCGCGATATAAACAGTCATAATGTAAGAAGACTTAAAATAGTATGGTATTCTGGTTTATATGAGAACAGCTGGTTATTTTAGAACCCTTCAAGCTGGATAGTAGAAAGAAAGATACACAGGTGTGGTTGACCAATAATAAACGGAATTCTACAGTTAGTAGCTATTGTAACGTTGCATTAGCAAGAGCTTTGCTTACCCATTTATAATTTTATCTTGAACCTTTGTTTGTTTGTGCTTTCGCTTATATCACCATCTCTAGTTTACTTTGTAGCAGTTCTGCCTATTTTTTGTTACTGTTACCTGTAGATTATATTTCTTTTATTTCTTGTATTTTAATTCGTCGCATGTTTTAGGGACTTTTAGTTGTAGATTATATTTCGGATTTCTTTTATTTTTAATTCGCCGCTTGTTTTGGGGTAGTGTTTGCGTAGTGTCCCTTAGATTATAGTGGCTTTGGTGAACGATGATAGGGTAAGGTCTTGTCCTTGGGGGAGAGGGGGTCACCACGGGCCGGGGAGGGAGTGGGGGGGAGGAAGAGGGTAAGAGAGCTAATGGAGCCACTAGGTTGAGAGTTCGGTCTTGGAACATAGGAACTTTAACTAGGAATTCTATAGAGTTAGCGAAGATTTTCAAGAAGAGGAAGATTAATATAGCTTGTGTCCAAGAGACTAGACGGGTAGGAGCTAAGGCACGGGATGTGGACGGGTTTAAACTATGGTATCCGGGGAGCGCGGGAGATAGGAACAGGGTAGGTATTTTGGCTGATAAGGACCGTCGGGAACTAGTGGTGGAGGTTTGGATAGTGAAAGATAGGTTGATAACTATTAAGCTAGTTGTTGGTGGATTTACTTTGAATATAATCAGTGTGTACACCCCCAAGTAGGTTTGGATGAGGAAGTCAAGGCATTTCTGGGAGAATTTGGATGAGATGGTGCATTGTATACCACACACCGGGAAGCTTTTCATTGGAGGAGATTTCAACGGCCACATTTGATCGACATGAGTTATGATAATGTGCATGGTGCCTTCGGTTTTGGAGATAAAAACGGAGAAGGAACTTTACTATTGGATTTTTCTAGATTGCTTGATTTGGTGATAGCAAAATCGAGTTTTCTGAAGAAGGTGGAACACTTGGTCGCCTCCGGAGCTCAATGGCTAGGACCCATATTGATTATCTACTCTGCAGGAAGTTCGATAAAGGTCTTTGCATGGATTGAAAGGCCATCCCGAGTAAGAACCTCACGACCCTTCATAGGCTCCTGGTCATGGACCTTGAGATCAATATGAAGAGGAGGAAGAGGGCGGTGTTCAGCCAACCGAGGAGCCTTTCCTGAAGACAAAACACAGGAGTTGAGGGTTAAGATGCTGACTATGGGGGCTTGGAGGAGTAATGGGGACACAAGCATTATGCGGACCACGACCGCGCAGTGCATCGTGGAGGCTTCTAGAGGGGTATTAGGGGTCTAGAGAGGTCCAAGAAAAGGTGAAAACCAAGAAAGCAGCATATCTGAATCTAGTGAAAAACATAGACGAGGAGGAGAAAAGGTCGAATAGGGAGTTGTATAAGTTGGCTAAGAAGTAGGTGAAGCTAGATGTTATGGTGGTGTAGACTGTAGCATTTGCTCATTTATATAAAGAACTTGAGGGTAAAGGCGGGGATAAGATGTTGTTCAGGCTAGCCAAGGTGAGTGAAAGAAAATCCCGTGACTTGGAACAAGTAAAGTGCATCAAGAATGAAGAAGGTAGAGTTTTGCTAGATGAGGAGCATACCCATTGAATCGCAGACTTCCTTCCATAGTCTCTTGAACAAGGAGGGGGACGTAAACATTGTTTTGGGTGATTTTGAATCCTCCGAGAGTCATTGTGACTTTTGGTATTATATGCGGATTAGAGTTGAGGAGGTTATGGGGGCTATGCGTAAGATGAGCAGGGGCAAGCCGACTAGGTCAGATGAAATCCCGGTGGAGTTTTGGAAGAGTGTGGGCAGGGCGGGTTTGGAGTTGTTCACTAGGTTATTTGATATCATTTTTAGGATGAAAAATATGCCCGAACAGTGGAGGTGGAGCACGATGGTTCTTTTGTACAAAAACAAGGGTGATATCTAAAATTGCAACAACTATCGGTGTATTAAGCTACTTAGTCATACTATGAAAGTTTGTGAGAGGATGGTTGAGATAAGGGCGAGGAGGAGTGTTCAATTTTCGAGAACCAATTCGGATTTATGCCGGGATGTTCGACTACGGAAGACATTCACCTTGTTAGGAGATTGATAGAACAATATAGGGAGAGGAAGAGGCACCTGCATATGGTCTTCATCGACTTAGAAAAGGCTTACGATAAAGTCCCAAGGGAGGTTCTATGGAGATGTTTTGAGGCTAGAGGTTTACCTGTGGCCTACATTAGGGCGATTAAAAACATGTATAATGGAGCAAAGACCCGGGTGAGGACAGTGGGAGGCGACTCAAAACCATTTTCGGGTCATGATGGGGTTGCACCAGGGGTGGGCATCAACCCTTGTTGTTTTCCATGGCGATGGACGTACTGACGCGCCACATCCAATGGGAGATGTTGTGGTGCTTGTTATTTGCAGACGATATTGTATTAATTCATGAGACGCGAGGCGGTGTTAACCCGAGGTTAGAGGTGTGGAGGAAAACCCTGGAGTCCAAAGGTTTCAGGTTGAGCAGGACCCAAACAGAATACTTAGAGTGTAAGTTCAGTGGTGCAACTTAGGGAGTAGAAGGGGAGGTGACGCTGGATTTACAAGTCATCTCTAAGATAGGTAGCTTTTAGCACCTTGGGTCGGTCATACAAGGATGGGGAGATTGACGAATATGCCACACATCATATTGGGCGGGATGGATGAAAAATAGACTTGCTTCCGGAGCTCTGTGTGACAAGAAGGTGCTACCAAAACATAAAGGTATGTTTTATAGATTAGTGGTCAAACCAACTATGTTGTATGAATCTGAGTGTTGACTAGTCAAAAGCTCTTATATAAGATGAAGGTAGCAGAGATGAGAATGTTGAGATGGATGTGGGGGCACACAAGGTTAGATAGGATTAGGAATGAAGTTATTAAGGACAAGGTGGGTGTGACCCCTATTGGAGACAAGATGCTGGAAGCGAGGTTTAGATGGTTTGGACATGTGAGAAGGAGAAGCACAGACCCTCTCCCCCTTAAGGAGGTGTCCGGGGTTGACATTGGAGGTCCTAAGGCGAGGTAGAGGTAAGCCGAAGAAGAATTGTGTAGAGATGATTAGGCAAGACATGGCGCAGCTAGAGCTGATTGTCACGACCCGAAATCCCATCTTCAGGCCGTGATGGCGTCTAATGTTGAACCCGCTAGACAAGCCAACGTTACTAGTTATTCTGATTTATTCCTTTGTTATTTAGCATTTAAAAAGTGAAATACAAGAACAAATAGAAATAAGAATGCGGAAAACAAGAATTTCAAGAACTTCAATAACAAATCTTATGAAATTTCCTTAAACATACCCCCAGAACTGGTGTCACAATTTCACGGACAGTCTAAGAGTTACTAAAAACATGAGTCTGAAATAAACAAGTGTTGTTGTCTAGAAATACAAGATAAGACAGAACGAAAGAAATAGATGGTGACGCTAAGGCCTGCAGACGCCAGCAGGACTACCTCGGTGTCGCCGTGGACTGAAGGATACTCGCTCGATCAATATCCAATGGGTCCGGCTCCGTAATCTGCACAACATAAAGAAGTGCACGTGTAGCATCAGTACAACTGACCCCATGTATTGAGTAAGTGTCGAGCCTAACCTCGGCAAAGTAGTGAAGAGGCTAGGACAAGACCACACATAACACCTGTGCAATTCAATAGTATATAGGAAATATTGACAGGGAATAATCAAGTAAATACAACAAGGGGGAGAACATGTTTGGAACGAAGGGCAATAACTAGCTGAAACAACAGAACAAGATAACAATTGGAATTAATAAATAACAGCAGGAATTAACATCTCTGAACAAGTAAATAAACAAAAATGGCACGGCATGTCCCCTCGTGCATAACCTCACAATCACTCGGCACGGAATGTCCCCTCGTGCATAAATAAATATTCACTTGGCACGGAATGTCCCCTCGTGCATTCACAATCACTCGGCACGGAATGTCCCTCATGCAATAAATAAATAAACACTCGGCACGGAATGTCCCCTCGTGCATAACCTCACAATCACGCGGCATGGAATGTCCCCTCATGCAATAAATAAATAAACACTCGGCACGGAATGTCCCCTCGTTCATAACCTTACAATCACTCGGCACGGAATGTCCCCTCGTGCAATAAATAAATAAACACTCGGCACGGAATGTCCCCTCGTGCATAACCTCACAATCACTCGGCACAGAATGTCCCCTCGTGTGTAACATGTATAAAATCAACAATTTGACAGGAAAATTCAACAAATAGAAACCTCAAATGCACAGAAATATTCAACAAGGATTCTAATATTCAACAAGGACTCTACCGTCCCGTCAAGGGACTCGGCTATAACTAATCTCACGCAGAGGTATAATTTTACAAATAATCCTCAACCGAATGAGTAATCAATAACATTCTACATCATGATATATCCTCAATGTATCATTTCCATAATAACAATTAATTCATAACACAAAGAATACCAAAGAACACTATGAAATTAATCAAGTTCGACTCACGGGCATACTTGACCACAACATATAGGTACCCGTCACCTCACCTATACGTTGGACATGGAATAACACATAGAAAATAAGACTCTATACCTATTCCCTCGGCTCAAAGAATGCAAATCAAGCCTCTAGCACCGCTTTTCCTCTCGAATCCGACTCCGAAACAATCGTATCTAGACATAATCGACTCAATAACATCAATAATTACTCAGCAATTCAATTCCAAAGCCTAATTATAGGTTTTCAAACATTCTTCCCAAAATTCCAAAATTCGACCCTAGGCCCGCTTGGTCCAAACACGAGGTTCGGACCAAAACCCGATCACCCATTCCCCTACGAGCCCGAATGTATAATTTGTTTTGAAATCCGACCCCAAAACGAGGTCAAATTCCCAAATAATCAAAAAAGCCCTAACTCTACCCAAACCCCTAATTTTCTACCCTTAAACTCATGTTTTAGGCCTAGAAATCTAATAGGTGTTGACAAGGAAATGAGTCTAAGTTTACATACCTATGAAGTTGTGGTGATATTTTCTTGGAAAAATCACCTAAGATGAAGTGGAGAAGAAGAAATTATGAAATTTAGGTCTAATCTTGTAATGGGTTCTGTTTTATGACTTTAAAAATGACTGGGCGATTTAGACCTATGCGATCACGGGAGAGGAAATGCGATCGAACAGTTGAATGACCCCAAAGCACTGCGATCGCGATTGTTCAAATGCGATCGCACAGAGCAAGCTACCCCCCCCCAGCTCACCTACACCCCTATGCGGTCACAGGCCCACCTATGCGATCGCACAGTGTACCTGACTCCTCCTCCTTCTCAAAGCTATGTGATCGCAGATATACCTATGTGATCGCATAGAGCAACACAAAAGACACCAGCTCCAACACTAAAACACCAGATTTTTCCTATGTTTTGCACCCCGACACCTACCCGAAACTCACCCGAGCCCTTGGGGCTCAAAACCAAATATACAAACAACCTCAAAAATATCCTACGGACTTATTCGAGTAATTAAACAACCGAAATAACATCATAAACCTCAAAATCTATAAAAATCTCAAAACTTCATTAACTTCAAAGTTTTCCATCTTTAGTCCGAATCACCTCAAACTGAGTCCGTTTCTTACCAAATTTCACAGATAACACATATAAGACATATTGAACCTGTTCCGGGATCCGGAACCATAATACTGGCCCATTTTCACAGGTTTCACATCAAATCTCATTTTCTAAAACCTTTATATTTTCCTGAAATAAAATTTCTTCAAAAAATTCATTTCTCGGACTTCGCACCTCGGAATTTGATTCCGGGCATATGCCCAAGTCCCTTATTTTTCTACGGACCCTCCAGGACCGTCAAATCACGGGTCCGATTCTGTTTACGAAAAATGTTGATCAAAGTCAACTTTATTTAAATTTGAACACAAAAATATCATTTTTACTAATTTTTCACATAACGGATTCCCGGCGATACGCCCAGGTTGTGTACAAAAATCGAGGTAACATATAAGGAGGTTTTCACGGCCTCAGAACACAGATTTAGCTAAAATTACACGGGATGACCTTTTGGGTCATCACAATCTCCATCTCTAAAACAACCGTTCGTCCTCGAACGGACATTGAAAGGTACCTGAATCGGGGAAAAGATGGGATATCGGCTCCGGATATCGGACTCGGACACCCAGGTAGCTGCCTCAATAGGCTGACCTCTCCACTGAACATGAACCGAAGGATAACTCTTCGATCTCAACTGACGAACCAGCCAAGCTAATATGGTTACCGGCTCCTCTTCATAAGTCAGATCCTTGTCCAACTGGACTCCGCTGAAGTCTAGTACATGAGAGGGATCGGCAATATACCTCCGAATCATAGATACATGAAACACTAGGTGTATGGCTGATAGACTAGGTGGCAAGGCAAGTTTGTAATCTACCTCTTCCACCTTGTCAAGAATTTCAAATAGGCCAATGTACCTAGGTCTCAACTAGCCCTTCCTTTTGAACCTCATCACGCGCTTCATGGGCAACACTCGAAGAAATACCCGGTCTCCAATCATAAATGCCAAATCACGAACTCTATGATCCGCATAACTCTTCTGTCTGGACTGAGCTGTACAAAGTCTATCCTGAATAATCTTTATTTTATTCAAGGCATCCTGGACTAACTCTGAACCCAACAATCGAGCCTCCCCGGGCTCGAACCAACCAACTAGCGACCGACAACGCCTACCATACAACGCCTCATACGGAGCCATCTGAATGCTCGACTGATAGCTGTTGTTGTAGGCAAACTACACTAAAGGCAAGAATTGGTCCCATGAACCTCCAGACAATGACACATGCTCGCAACATATCCTCCAAAATCTGAATAGTCCGCTCAGATTGTCCATCCGTCCGAGGATGAAATGATGTTCTCAAATCAACCCGTGTGCCTAACTCACGCTGAAATACTCTCAAGAAATGGGAGGAAAACTGAGTACCTCGATCAGAAATAATTGACACGGGCACACCATGCAGGCGAACAATCTCCCTGATGTAGATCTTTGCCAACTTCTCCGAAGAATACGAAACTGATACAGGAATGAAGTGTGCTGACTTGGTCAACCTATCCACAATAACCCACACCGCATCAAACATCCTCTCAGTCCGTGGGAGCCCAAATATGAAATCCATGGTGATCCTCTCCCACTTCTACTCGGGAAGCTCAATCTGCTGCATCAAACCACCGGGTCTCTAGTGCTCGTACTTAACCTGCTGACAATTCAAGCACCGAGCTACATATGCTACAATGTCCTTTTTCATCCTCTGCCACCAATAATGCTGCTGCAAGTCCTGGTACATCTTTGTGGCGCCCGGATGAATGGAATACCGGGAATTATAGGCCTCCTGCAATATCAACACACGAATACCATCAACATCGGGTACACAAATACGACCCTACATCCTCAAAACTCCCTCAGCATCAACTGTGACCTGCTTGGCACCTCCGTGCCGGACCGTATCTCTAAGAACACATAAATGATGATCATCATACTGCCTAGACCAAATACGATCATACAATGAAGAACGGGCCATAGTATGGGCCAAATCACTGCCAGTCTCAGACACTTCCAATCTCATGAACTGGTTGGCCAAAGCCTGAACATCCAAAGCAAGCAGTCGCTCTGCGACTGATAAATAAGCAAGACTACCCATACTGGCTGACTTCCGGCTCAAAGCATCGGCTACCACATTGGCCTTCCCCAGATGATATAAGATGGTAATGTCATAATCCTTGAACAGCTCTAACCATATCCTCTCCCTCATGTTCAACTCTTTCTGCTTGAACATATACTGCAAACTCTTATGATCCGTGAACACCTCATATGGCACCCAATACAGATAGTGCCTCCAAATATTCAACGCATGAACAATAGCTGCTAACTCTAAATCATGAACTGGATAGTTCTTCTTATGAACCTTTAACTGACGAGAAGCATAGGCTATAATCTGCCACTCTGCATCAACACTGCACCAAGTCTCACTCGTGAAGCATCACAATACATGGTATATGGTCCTGAACATTTGGGAAAAACTAACACAGGTGCCGTGTTTAAGGCTTTCGTGAGCTTCTGAAAGCTCGCCTCACACTCATCTGACCACCTGAACGAGGAAACCTTCTAGGTCAACTTGGTCATCGGGGATGCAATGGATGAAAATCCCTCCACAAACCGGCGATAATAACCTGCTAAGCCCAAGAAACTCCGAACCTCTGTTGCTGAAGTGGGCTTAGGCCAATCTCTGACTGCTGAAATCTTCTTGGGATCCACCTCAATACCCTCAAGCGAACTGACTATCCTTCAGAGTCTGGAGTACGACTCGAAGGTGTTGCTCATGCTCCTCACGGCTACGGGAGTAAATCAAAATATCATCAATGAAAACAATCAAAAATGAGTCCAAATAGGGCCTGAACACTCAGTTCATCAACTTCATAAAAGCAGCGGGGGAATTTGTCAACCCAAATGACATCACTAGGAACTCATAATGCCCATACAGAGTACGAAAGGTTGTCTTAGGGACATCAGACGCCTTAATCCTCAGCTGATGGTAATTAAATCTCAAATCTATCTTGGAAAACACTGAAGCACCCTGAAGCTGGTCGAATAAATCATCAATCCTTGGCAAAGGATACTTATTCTTAATAGTAACCTTGTTTAACTGCCGATAGTCAATACACATCCTCATTGATCCATCTTTCTTCTTAACGAACAACACTGGGGTACCCCACGGAGAAACACTAGGCCTAATAAAGCCTTTATCCAACAAATCCTGCAACTGATCCTTCAACTACTTCAACTCTGGTGGGGCCATACGATACGGCAGAGTAGAAATAGGCTGAGTGCCCGGATCCAACTCAATGCAAAAATCAATATCCTTGCAGGTGTCATACCCGGCAGGTCAGTAGGGAATACCTCTGGAAACTCACTAACCACGGGGACTGACCCCATAGAAGGAATCTCAGTACTAGAATCACGAACATAGGCCAAATATGCCAAATAACCCTTCTCGACCATGCGCCGAGCCTTCATATATGAAATAACTTTACCTGAAGAATGACTAGGAGTCCCTCTCCACTCCAAACGAGGTACTCCTGGCAAGGCCAAGTTCATTGTCTTGGCATGACAGTCCAGAATAGCATGGTAGGGAAATAACCAATCCATCCCCAAAATAACATTGAAGTCAACCATACCAAGAAGAAAAAGCTCTACATGAGTCTCCAGACTAGTAATAACCACTAAGCATGAACGGTAGGCTCGATCTACCATAATAGAATCACCCATCGGGGTAGACACATATACAGAAGTACTCAGGGAATCACAGGGCATGCTCAGATAAGGGGCAAAATATGAAGACACATAGGAGAATGTAGAACCCGGATCAAATGAAACCGAAGCATCTCTGCTGCAAACTGAAACCATACCTGTAATAACTGCATCAGAGGCCTCAGCCTCAGGCCTGGCAGGAATAGCATAGCATCGGGTAAGGGTGGGCATCGGTCGTATTGGTTCGATTTTGAAAATTATTGGTTTTGCCTATTGGTTATCGGTTTACAAATATCATAACCCAATAACCAAACCGATAAGATATTAGTTATCGGTTATCGGTTAATCGGTTATCGATCATTATCGGTTCGGTTATCGGTTTACTCGATAAGATAAAACAACTAAAAAAATTTCAATATATAAAACTAAGAAATCAAACTGCCAGAAGTTTAATGTATACAATACCATAGTTGGTCACTTGGTTTGTCAAGTAAAGATCTTATAACATGCATCATAGTAGACACTTTTATACACGTTTAACGAGCCTCAAATTGTGGCATGTAATATTCACTGATTTTTACTAGTAATTTGGGCCTGAACATCCATAAACAAGTAAATAAAAGAAGAAAATCCACCACAAGCGCAATGAAAGTTTGTGGAGTACAAAATCAGAATGTAAATTTACAGTCTTCACAATTCAAGAAAAAAAAGTACTACTACTTGCAACTAAACTTCAATAACCAAGCACATAAAAGAACAAGCAGTTGCCTTCAAAGTCATTCTATACTAATTTGGACATCTATTGACTACAGCCTGGAGTAGGGTACTTGCGGGCTGCGGCGGAAACAATTGAGAGTTTGAGACTAGCGGACAACTGAACTATTGAAGAGAGAATTATGGAAATAAAACTCTAGTATATACTTAAGAGTAAATTAGTAAATTAGTTTATTCTTATTGGGTTATCAATTTTTACTCAATAACAAAATTGCAAATCGAGCCCAAACTAATAACCCAATAAAAATTCTTTTTTACCCCGTTACCGAACTGTTAACCCGATAACCCAATGCCGATAATCAAATAAAGAATTAACGATTCGGGTTATCGATTTTACTAGATATATTCCCACCCCTAGCATCGGGGCGGAGCCCCTCCAACCTGAACATCTCTGGGTCTACCCACTACAGGCTAACCTCTACCTCTCGTGGCCTGCCCTCTACCTCTAACTGTCTGGCCTCCACCTCTGGCACCTCGACCTCTACCCATAGCTGGCTGATGGGGTGGGGGTGCACCTGGTGCGGGAATCATAGCACGAGAACCCTGATACTGAGAACCACTAGAAGCTCGAGGGCAGAACCTGGCAATGTGACCCACACCACCACAAGTGAAGCAAGACCTCGGCTGATGAGGATGTTGTCCCTGAAACTGTCCCTGACGACCAGGATAACCGCTCTGGAAGCTCTAAAGCGGCGGTGCACTGATAAGAGCTGGTGGTGCACTGCGGGATACCTGGAGTGCTAACTGGAATGGTCTAGGAGGATGACCTCTGCCAAAAGAATCTCTGCCTACAGATGAGGCACCACTGAATCGACAAGAATAGCGAGGTCTCTTCTCAGACCCCTGACTATTGCCCTGTGATAAGAACATCTCAATATGCCTGGCACATTGGCTGCCTCCTGGAATGACATATCAGTACCTGTCTCTCTGGCCATCTGGAGTCTAATAGGCTGAGCTAGACCCTCAATTAACCTCCGCACCCTCTCGCGATCAGTGGGGAGTATCATGATAGCATGTCGGGCCAAAGTAATGAACCTGGTCTCGTACCGTGTAACAGTCATAGATCCATGTTGGAGGCGCTCAACTACCTCCGAAGATCATCCCTATGGGTAACATGTAGAAACTTCTCCAAGAATAACTCGGAGAACTGAGCCCAAGTCAAAGGTGAAGACTCAACTGGTCTGGTCAAACAGAAACCCCTCCACCAAGTCTTGGCGGTACCAGAAAGACGGAATGTAGCAAAATAAAGTCCATTGGACTCCACGATGCCCATGTTCCGAACAACCTCATAGCAATTGTCCAAGAAATCTTGGGGATCCTCTGATGGTGCACCAGTAAATGTAGTAGGAAATAGCTTGGTGAACCGATCCAATCTCCACAAAGCATCGGCAAACATAGCTTCCCCCTGAAATATCTGTGCCACAAAACCCGACGGAGCTGCTCCGACTGCCTGAGGTGATGGAGTCTGGAACTGAGGAGCTAGCTGCTCTGGCGTGCGGGTAGCAGGAGTCTGGGTTAGTCCCCTAACCTGAGAGACGGTTGGTGCAGTAGGAAGAAGACCGTCCTGAGCCACGCTCTCCATAAGGACCACTAAACGGACTAGAGCGTCCTGAAGAACAGGGGTGGCAATGAACCCCTCTGGGACCTGAGGTAGTCCGACTGGAACTACCGGAGCAGGAATCTCACCGAAAAATTCTACATGTGGGTCCTCTACTGGTGCTGCTACTCTGGGCTGAGCCCTAGCTCTGCCTCGGCCTCTAGCACGGCCTCGGCCTCGTCCTCGGCCCCTCGTAGGAGCTGCAACTCTAGTGCTCTGATACCAACTTGTCACGACCCGAAATCCCACCTTCAGGCCATGATGGCGTCTAACGTTGAACCCTCTAGACAAGCCAACATTACTGGTTATTCTGATTTATTCCTTTGTTATTTAGCATTTAAAAAGTGAAATACAAGAATAAATAGAAATAAGAATACGGAAGATAAGAATTTCAACAACTTAAATAACAAATCTTACGAAATTTCCTTAAACATACCCCAAGAACTGGTGTAACAATTTCACGGACAGTCTAAGATTTACTAAAAGCATGAGTCTGAAATAAACAAGTGTAGCTGTCTAGAAATACAAGATAAGATAGAAGGAAAGAAATAGATGGTGACGCCAAGGCTTGCAGACGCCAGCAAGACTACCTCAGTGTCGCCATGGACTGAAGGATACTCCCTCGATCAATGTCCACTGGGTCCGGCTCCGTAATCTACACAACATAAAGAAGTGTAGGTGTAACATCAGTACAACCGACCCCATATACTGAGTAAGTGTCGAGTCTAACCTCGGCGAAGTAGTGACGAGGCTAGGACACGACCACACAAAACACCTGTGCAATTCAATAGTATATAGGAAATAATGACAGGGAATAATCAAGTAAATACAACAACGGGGGAGAACATGCTGGGAAAAAAGGGAAATAACTAGCTGAAACAACATAACAAGATAACAATTGGAATGCATAAATAACAGCAGGAATTAATAGCTCTGAACAAGTAAATAAACAGAAACGGCACGACATGTCCCTTCGTGCATAACCTCACAATCACTCGGCACAGAATGTCCCCTCGTGCGTAAATAAATAATCACTCGGCACGTAATGTACCCTCGTGCATAACCTCACAATCACTCGGCACAAAATGTCCCCTCGTGTACTAAATAAATAAACAAGCAGCACGGAATGTCCCCTCGTGCATAGCCTCACAATCACTCGGCACGGAATGTCCCCTCGTGCAATAAATAAATAAAGACTCGGCACAGAATGTCCCCTTGTGCGTAACATGTATAAAATCAACAATTTGATAGGAAAATTCAACAAATAGAAACCTCAAATGCACAGAAATATTCAACAAGGATTCTACCGTCCCGGCAAGGGACTCAGCTGTAACCAATCTCACTCAGAGGTATAATTTTACAAATAATCCTCAACCGAACGAGTAATCAATAACATTCTACATCATGATATATCCTCAATGTATCACTTCCAGAATAACAATTAATTCATAACACAGAGAATACCAAAGAACACTATGAAATTCATCAAGTTCGACTCACGGGCATACTTGACCACAATATATAGGTACCCGTCATCTCACCTATACATTGGACATGGAATAACACATAGCAAATAAGACTCTATACCTATTCCCTCAAGCTAAGGTTAGGCCAAACATTTACCTCGGCTCCAAGAATGCAAATCAAGCTTCTAGCACCGCTTTCTCTCTCGAATCCGACTCCGAAACAATCGTATCTAGACATAATCCACTCAATAAAATCAATAATTACTCAACAATTCAATTCCAAAGCCTAATTATAGGTTTCCGAACATTCTTCCCAAAATTCAAAATTTTGAACCCGGGCCCACTTGGTCCAAAACACGAGGTTCGGACCAAAACCCGATCACCCATTCCCCCACGAGCCCAAATGTATAATTTGTTTTGAAATCCGACCCCAAAACGCGGTCAAATTCCCAAATAATCAAAAAGCCCTAACTCTACCGAAATCCCTAATTTTCGACCCTTAAACTCATGATTTAGGCCTAGAAGACTAATGGGTGTTGATAAATATTGAAGGAAATGAGTCTAGGTTTACATACCTATGAAGTTGTGGTGAAGTTTTCTTGCAAAAATCGCCTAAGATGAAGTGGAGAAGAAGAAATTATGAAATTTGGGTCGAATCCCGTAATGGGTTCTGTTTTAAGACATTAAAAATGACTGGGCGATTTAGACCTATGTGATCGCGGGAGAGGAAATGCGATCACACAGTTGAATGACCCCAAAGCACTGCGATCGCGACTGTGCAAATGCGATCGCACAGAGCAAGCTACCCACCCCCCAACTCACCTACACCCCTGTGTGGTCGCAGGCCCACCTATGCGATTGCATAGTGTACCTGACTCCTCCCCCTTCTCAAAGCTATGTGATCGCAGCTATACCTATGCGATCGCATATAGCAACACATCAGACACCAGCTACAGCACAAAAACACCAGATTTTTCCTATGTTTGCACCCCGACACCTACCCGAAACTCACCCGAGCCCTCGGGGCTCAAAACCAAATATACACACAACCTCAAAAACATCCTACAGACTTATTCGAGTAATTAAACCACCGAAATAACATCATAAACATCGAGTTAAACCTCAAAATCTATACAAATTCTCAAAACTTCATTAACTTCAAATTTTTCCATTTTTAGTCCGAATCACCTCAAACTAAGTTTGTTTCTTACCAAATTTCACAAATAACACATATAAGACATATTGAACCTGTTCCGGGCTCCGGAACCATAATATGGGCCTGGTTTCACAGGTTTCACATCAAATCTCATTTTCAAAAACCTTTATATTTTTCAAAAAATAATTTTCTTCAAAAAATTCATTTCTCGGACTTGGCACCTAGGAATTCGATTCCGGGCATATGCCCAAGTCCCATATTTTCCTACGGACCCTCCGGGACCGTCAAATCACGGGTCCGGGTCCGTTTACCAAAAATATTGACCAAAGTCAACTTTATTCAAATTCCAACACAAAAATATCATTTTTATCAATTTTTTACATAATGGATTCCCAGCTATACGCCCGGGATACGCACGTAAATCGATGTGAGATATAAGGAGGTTTTCACGGCCTCGAAACATAGATTTAGCTAAAATTACATGGGATGACCTTTCTGGTCATCATAATGATCGAGGACATGACCCTTGACAGGAAGGTGTGGAGGCCCATGATTAGGGTAGTAGGTTAGGTTTCAATGACTACCTGTCATTTTTTCTATTTCGGTCATCTTACTATCTTGTTGTTATTTATGTTTCTTTTATATGGCTTCTTGGTGTTGTCCCTTCATATTTTTCTTTTCATTAATGTTGTGCTTATGCTTTTCTAAACCGAGGGTCTATTAGAAACAACCTTTCTATCTCCACTAAGGGTGGAATATGGTCCGGTTAGGCCTGGGCCCAAACCAGGCCCACAAGCCCAAATGGGTAGTGGGCCTAAACGGGCCTAACCGTTTAGGACCAAGATCGGGTAGGGGTGGGCTTCTAGGTGGGACGATCCCTTGATATAGGCCCGCGAGATCGGGACACTTTGGGCCTGGGACCGGATGCTAAGTTGGCCGGTTCGACCGGTCCTAAGTGGGCCTAAATAGGCCCAACGACTTTTTTTTAAAAGTTTCTTCCAAAATGGTCGTTTCTACTCGTTGGTTCATTTAAGAAATGGTCGTTTCTAGTCATTGGCTATTTATAAAATAGCCTTTTGACCCCCCCAACTTTGTCTTAGCCCCAAACTTTTTATAATTACATATTTTTCCTATTTTCAACTATAAAAGCCTCTCATTCTTTCATTTTTCTCACAAAATCATCAATCTCTCTCATTTATCAAACTCAAATTGAAGTATTCAAGTCATCAAGCCTTCACTCATCTCTCATTTCTCAAACTCAAATTCCTAATTCAAGTTAAATAATGCCCGGTGATTCTAGAGTGCACTCATATGTTTGGGAACATTTTAATGTGGTAGAAGCAAATGAAGAAGTTTACATTGTAAAGTGCAAGAATTGCGGTCGAGTCTTCACTCATCGTCAAATGTTGGAAGGCACATGTTGTTTAAGGAGTCATATAAAGAGTTGTCTTGCGTGTTCTCCGGACATTCGTATTTAAGATTTTAAGTTGATTCGAGATTTGTGTTATTTTAAAATTATTAGACGTATTATACTTAACGTTTTAGTTTGTTAGATTAATTTGAAGTATTATTAATTTATTATGTAATGATAAGTGCAAGTTTGAACTTTAATTCGAAGTATTAAATGTAAACTTTAATTTGCAGGTTTTATAACGAGTTCATCTTAATATATATATATATATATATAATTTACTAGAAATTACCTTAGATAAAAAAAAATTTAAAAAAAAAGGCCCGGTCACTTAGGCCCGGGACCGGCCTACTTAGCCCGACCCACTCAAGATTTGCTCTAGAGGAGAGGATTTATAATATGCAACATGTGTTATCTCTGTGAGGAAAAAGTAGAATCAACAATCACATACTGATTTACTGTGAATTCTCCTGGTAGATCCGGACAGTGTTGTTATGTATGTTTGGAGTGCAACTGGTGATGCCAAGAGATGTGCAGAGTTTAGTGTCAAGTTGGAAAGTAAGGAAGATTGGAGGAAGCAAAAGCAAAATTCGGAGACTATAGGTGAAGTATAAATGCATAGAGAATTTAATCTATCAAGCTTCACAGTAGCCTCAGATGCTATATCTGAGTATCACAATCACGCACATATGTTTATTACAACAAAAACAGAAAACCAAGTTTAATCTCACAAGCAGGAGCTGATTTATAGGGGAGACTATGGGGCACGTGAACCCATGGTCTCTTTGCAAAATTAGATATTTTATATATATATTTTCTAAATTTTGTATTATATTAACTATTGACACCCATGCTCTAACAAGGTTGAATAGTCCACTTGGTTGAAGATTGAGTTATTTACCAAGAGAAGTAGAGATTAATTCCCATTTAATATAATTTCTTACTCCTTTCTTTAGTAATGCACTCATGTACTAAAAATCTTAAATCCGCCTCTGCTCGATAGAAAAAATAATTATGATATCTCAAAAAGAAATATACTAAAACTATGTCTAGATTTATTTTCTTACTATTATATTAATGGATCTTTATTATAGTAATTATTTTAAGTATATTTGTAACAAAAATCAGTTTAATGTTGAATTCAATTTGGGACAAATAATCTGATCGCTCATTAATGTGAAATGTTTCAATCTGACCTTTGAATTAAATTGAGTGTTTCTTTCAATTCTTTAAGAGCCTTACTGGCCTTAAGTTTCTAACGGTTGCCAACAATCTGATTTCAACTTTGGATTATAACGTTTTGAAGCTTACGTTGTTTTAAGATTTGAGAAAGCCATTATGGCTTGGACGTTACCTATCAGATTGTCCATTTGTTTTTGGACTATATATATATTTTGTGTTTTCATCTTCTAAGGAGAGTGAACAAAATTAAAACTTTTTTCTTCATTTCTTTTGTGCTGGCTTTTCTTCTCATAAATCTATGTTGTTTCTGCTCCTAGTAATACTCGAATAGCTTGTTGAATCCTGGGAGATACGCCTAATAATATTCTTCTCGGTGTGGGAGAAATACCTTTAAGGACAGTATCTTTGACACGTCTCAAGCTAAACCTTATATTCTCCATAATCATCGAATTTTTCCAACACTGCTCACAAGTGGGATCTGGGAAGGTAGTGTGTACGCAACTTTATCCATACTTTAAGAAGGTATAGAGGTTATTTCTGATAAATTCTCGGCTCAAGAAAAAATGAAAAAAAACAGTAAAAACAAGCAGTAAGTTGGGGTCCGCTGTATCATTTCCACTATATGTAGATTTATTTTATTCTAATGCTCAATAATAGATTCTCTAAAATTTGCTAAATCTCACTCTTATCCCTATATGAACATACACATCGCTAACCAGAATAAGAGAATCCTAACAAACACCATATCAAATTTTAAGTGTAATAAAAGTCAACAACTAAGCCTTAACCCAACTTGTTACAGCTCATATGGTCTTCTACTTTCGCAGTATTATGTTTTTAGCTAAATTCTCACTATTTTAGGATAATGTAGGTCTTTTGAGATAACTATGTTTCATGTGATTTTCGGTCTATTCTATTAGTTTTTGTCATCTTTAACAATCATATTGCTATAGGCTAGGTAGTCTAGATTATTTATACAGGTAGTATTAGTACGTACTCTCGCATTTGGTTGGTATTAGGTTTCTTTGACTACCTGTACTGTTTTTGCATTACAATCATCTTACCATCTTGTTATTTATGTTGTTTTTACATGACTTCTCAGTGTTGTCCCGTCTTGTTTTTTTTATTATTGTGGTGCTTATGTATTCCTGAGCCGAGGGTCTACCGGAAACAACCCTGTACCTCCACACGATAGGGATAAGATCTTCGTGCCCACTACCCTCCGCAGATCCTATTATGTAGGATTATACTGGGTATGATATTGTAGAATCGTGTTTGCTTTTCTTTTACTCGATTTGATTCTTGATGAATGGGGCGTCGAAGGCTCTTTTGCCAAAGAAAATACTCCAATATTATACAGATATTGTTGATTATATACTTTTTGACTACAATGCATTATGTTTTTACCAATGGGCAAATGAACCTTGAGAGACTGAAGGAACTCTCTCGTGTTGTTGGAAAACAAAGGCTTGTTTTGGATCTACGTTGCCGAGAAAAGGTAAATTTGTCTTCTTTTGCTGGAACCTAAGGAAATTAGTTCTATCTTATATGAATTCTTCTTTTCTTGACAAGGCTAAAGAAAATTTGTCAGAATAGCAGCTAATTAATTTACTTGCAGAATGTTTCTTATTGAATTAGGCAATCTAAATTGGTAATGTTAGTGAGACTGGCTTACGCTGGATTCATTGATTAAATTTGTGCAATTGACTTAGTTCATGCTTCCCTTCTACCATATATAGGTCACACTGATGACCTGAAATTATGACAAATATGTAATTATTACATACAGATGGCAGAAGTTCAGTGATGTACATCTGGATCAGAAGGTTCTGGATTTTCTTGCTCAGTATGCTGATGAGTTTCTTGTTCATGGAGTTGATGTTGAAGGAGTCAGTCCCAGTACAATATCTTATCCCTTGGTTGAGTTGCTACTACAACAATTAACATAGATGTGATAGTGAAAGATGTCTTCATTTGTCTCTGCTTGAAGAAAAGTATACTGTTGTAATCCACTATAATTGTTGGCTATCGAGTGTTGCTAACATACAATTTCTTTGAACATATAATGTGACCTAATTATCTTCATGTTCCTATCCAACTCCTGTAACATAAATTGGTAATGTTAGTGAGACTGGTTGACTCAGTTCATGCTTCCCTTCTACCATATATATGTCACCTGAAATTATGACAAATAGCAGAAGTTCAGTGATGTACATCTGGATCAGAAGGTTTTGGATTTTCTTGCTCAGTATGTTGATGAGTTTCTGGTTCATGGAGTTGATGTTGAAGGCAAAAATTTAGTCCCAGTACAATATCTTATTCCTTGGTTGAGTTGCTACTACAACAATTGACATATATGTTGTATACGGTTAAAATCGGGGCTATTCGATTTTACTGTTTGATCGAGACTGGTATGTTCCATCGAAGGTCAACTTCGGCCAAATCATGGAGTTGTGGTGTTGAGTTCGAGATCAAAGTTTCTTTCGAGATCGAAGTTGGTGTTAATCGAAGCCAAGGGAGACAGACTCCGAGTAATGTCGGAAATGGCTTAGTAACGGAAGAACGGGATATACGTGATTAGTCGAGGATCATGGCGCAAATCTCGGAACGGGTCAAATCAGAAGCGGTTAATTAGCTAATTATGTAATTTCCTACTGTAATTAGAATTATACCGCAATTAAAATTCCTCTTCTATATAAAGATGAGTTCTAACCATTTGTAAGACATCATCATTCACAGAAATTATAGCAAATCAACTCTTTCTTTCTCATTTACATTATTGTTCATCAGCTTGTTCCATTTTTTATTGTTTCTTGCACTTACCAGTTCGAGGGTGTCTTGACTCGAGGACTGGAGCTTTATATCGAATACCGGTTTGGTTTATTTATAATTCCATTCTATCATTTAAATTTATATTTATCAATCAGTGTTGAGTGAAATCACATATCCTTAAAACCATATAATTTTAATTATTATCCAAATTTTAGGGTAAGCAAATATGATAGTGAAAGGTTCTATGACTTGGTATTTAAGAAATCAATGAATAGCTCCTCAATCCCCAAAAAAATGGTTCAGCTATTACCTATATGCTTAAGAAAGAGAAAAGAGAACCATGTCAACTGTTCCTGTAATTTTTGAAAGGCAAATACTGACCTGTAAATGTCTTGATTTGTCTCTGCTTGAAGAAAAGTATGCTGTTGTAATCCACTATAATTGTTGGCTATTGAGTGTTGCTAACATACAATTTCTTTTAATATATTATGTGATCTAATTATCTTCATGTTCCTATCCAACACCTGTAACACGCGGACCTATTTGGTGGGTTGAGGGGTCACATGACCCCGTTAGCCTCGGTAAAAAGCCTGTATATACATATCTGTATATTTATATGCGATCCCTTAAATATTTTAAGTGTACTCTCAGAAATAAAGAGACAGATGAGAGAACTAGTTGATTTGGGCACTTTTTGCTGGTAACGTAAGTTCGAAACCCACGTACAACTTTTTTCTCTTCCTTTCTATTTTATTTTTTTAGTACAATGTAATTTATATTTAATAGCAAAAGATCAAACAAAGATATTGTGGCTTGGTATTCACAGCAGGATCATTTGGCAAAGGCATCCTAACTTCTCATTGCACTTTCAGATGATGAGATTATGAGGGGATGCTATATGAATTATGATCTTGAATTCTTTTTGCCCAAGAATGTCTATTGTCATAAAAGGTCAAAATTTGCTCTATTACATTTTTTGTTCATTCATACCCTTATTGTTAGCAAATCGTCTCATATTTTTGCCTTTACTATGGCAGGAAATGGGTTAACTCCTCGTGTCCATATTCTTCGAAAAAGGGTTTATCCCAATTTATCTCTCCACCTTTTACAATGACGTAAACATACCATCAAGTTTCTCAATTTGTACAACAAATTTGATTTTATTCACTTGTCATAATAATGATGTCAGCAATAATTTGCCTTTTTTGTACTAAAAATCTTAAATCCGCTTTTGCTCGATAGAAAAAATAATTATGATATTTCAAAAAGAAATATTCTAAAACTATGTCTAGATTTATTTTTTTACTATTATATTAATGAGTCTTTATTATAGCAATTGTTTTAAATATATTTGTAACAAAAATCAGTTTAATGTTGAATTCAATTTGGGACAAATAATCTGATGGCTCATTAGTGTGAAACGTTTCAATCTGACCTTTGAATTCAATTGAGTGTTTCTTTCAATTCTTTAAGAGCCTTAATGGCCTTAAGTTTCTAACGGTTGCCAACAATCTGATTTCAACTTTGGATTATAACGTTTTGAAGCTTACGTTGTTTTAAGATTTGAGAAAGCCATTATGGCTTGGACGTTACCTATCAGATTGTCCATTTGTTTTTGGACTATATATATTTTTTGTGTTTTCATCTTCTAAGGAGAGTGAACAAAATTAAAACTTTTCTCTCCATTTCTTTTGTGTTGGGTTTTCTTCTCATAAATCTTTGTTGTTTTTGCTCCTAGTAATACTAGAATAGCTTGTTGAATCTTAGGAGATACGCCTAATAATATTCTTCTCGGTGTGGGCGAAATAATCTTAAGGAAAGTGTCTTTGACACGCCTCAAGCTAAACCTTATATTCTCCATAATCATCGATTTTTTTCAACACTGCTCACAAGTGGGATGTGGGGAGGTAGTGTGTACGCAACTTTATCCATACTTTAAGAAGGTATAGAGGTTATTTCCAATAAATTCTCGGCTCAAGAAAAAATAAAAAAAAACAGTAACAATAAGCAGTAAGCTGGGGTCCGCTGTATCATTTCCACTATATGTAGATTTATTTTATTCCAATGCTCAATAATAGATTCTCTAAAAGTTGCTAAATCTCACTCTTATCCCTATATGAACATACGCATCTCTAACCAGAATTAGAGAATCCTAACAAACACCGTACCCAATTTTAAGTGTAATAAAAGTCAACAACTAAGCCTTAACCCAACTTGTTACAGTTCATATGGATCTTCTACTTTCGCAGTATTATGTTTTTAGCTAAATTCTCACTATTTTTGGATAATGTAGGTCTTTTGAGATAACTATGTTTCATGTGATTTTTGGTCTATTCTATTAGCTTTTATCATCTTTAACAATCATATTGCCATAGGCTAGGTAGTCTAGATTATTCATACCGGTAATACTAGTACGTACTCTCGTATTTGGTTGGTATTAGGTTTCTTTGACTACATGTACTTTTTTTGCATTTCAATCATCTTACTATCTTGTTATTTATGTTGTTTTTACATGACTTCTCAGAGTTGTCCCGTCTTGTTTTTAATTTTATTATTGTGGTGCTTATATATTCCTGAGCCGAGGATCTACCGGAAGCAACCCTCTACCTCCACATGATAGGGATAAGGTCTGCGTACCCACTACCCTCCGCAGATTCTATTATGTAGAATTATACTGGGTATGATGTTGTAGCCACAAATCGTGTTTGCTTTTCTTTTACTCGATTGGATTCTTCATGAATGGGGCGTCGAAGGCTCTTTTTGCCAAAGAAAATACTCCAATATTATGCAGATATTGTTGATTATATACTTTTTGACTACAATGCATTATGTTTTTACCAATGGGCAAATGGACCTTGAGAGACTGAATGAACTCTCTCGTGTTGTTGGAAAACAAAGGCTTGTTTTGGATCTAAGTTGCCAGAAAAAGGTAATCTGTTCTCTCTTCTCTTCTCTCTCTTTCTTTTTGCTTTTAAATAGATTATTTGTCTTGATTTGTCTCTTCTTATCCCTTGGTTGAGTTCAGGAGGGCAAATATAATATGCAGGAGGGCAAATATGTAATTGTTACAGACAGATGGCAAAAGTTCAGTGATATACATCTCGATCAGAAGGTTCTGGATTTTCTTGCTCAGTATGCTGATGAGTTTCTGGTTCATGGAGTTAATGTTGAAGGCAAAAAGTCAGTCCCAGTACAATATCTTATCCCTTGGTTGAGTTGCTACTACAACAATAGTTAAAGATGTCTTGATTTGTCTCTGCTTGAAGAAAAGTATGCTGTTGTAATCCACTATAATTGTTGGCTACTGAGTGTTGCTAACATACAGTTTCTTCAGAATTAGAAACCTCGTTCTCTCCCGAGTCTAACCATATAAAATTCGTCAAAATTAGACTCTGTTTGGTCCCTCAAATTCTCACCTCAAACTCTCCAAAACTCAAGCCCTAACTTCCTCAATTTCACTTTGAAATCATCAATCAAATCCTAAAAACGAAGATGGATTCATGAAATATAACCAAAACCAAGTGGAGAAAACTTACCTCAATCTATATGGTGAAAATATCACCTCCAAAATCGCCCAAATCCGAGCTCCCCAACTCAAAATATGACCGAATGAACAAACCCTTGTTTTATATATTTTTCTGCCAGCTATTCTGCCTCGTTTCTCATTCCAAACAATATTGAAACTGGATTTTTATGCGTCCAATGGATTCCTTGTGCAATTCTAGTCAAGTTAGGCTTTGGAATCACTCAATTTGACCTTATAATGAAGGAGATATGTTGGTTTCAATATTTGCAAATAGTGCAGATTTTTAAATACGCCGTCAGTGGCAATTCCGTAATTAATCTGTAAAATCTGGTAACCTAAATCTTAGTAAAATGATCATAAAATCCTCATACGATGTCCAGATTCGATGATTCTTTTTGCTACGGGTCCGTAATTACGATACAGATCTAATGCTTCAATCAAAAAAAGAAATCGAAGCTCATTTGTTCAATATGATATCATTTACGCTTGAAGAAATGGCACCGAAACATATCAAATCAACTCGGAATGAGCTCAAATTTGGCACACAAGTCCTAATACATCATACGGAGCTACTTGTGCCCCCTATCGAGCGAAGTGCAAATTCTCAAAATGACCGGTCGAGTCGTTACATTCTCCCCACTTAAATATTCGTTCGTCCTCGAACGTGCCAAGAGTTTTTTCCAAAGCCATCAAACCACTGCATGAGCTCACCATACATACACCCAGAGGTGATTCCCCAACACCTATACCTTTGTAGAACTGACAACACAATTTAACCGAAGATCTCACTTCATCCTTAGTCCATAACCTTAGGACATAACCAAATCTCAACATCTGAAATTCATCATAGGACTCACATCTCGCATCATCTCACTGTATAACCTGAGCAAGCCAAATCGAGCCATAATTCCAACCGAGTGGACAATCACACGATGTTCCACGCAACTCAAATGCCCGTAGCAATAACTTCTGACCACGATAGTTGCCGAAATAACATTCTGGACGTTGGCAGTACACTTCACATTCAATAGAACCTTGTTCCGGACCGTCCATCTAGTCAACAAGTCAAGAAGCTCTCTCGTCGGTCGACGGCCATTGGCCAAATCTTAGCAAAAACAACCTTATACTTCCAAACACTCCTCACCCCCAATACGATAGTGAAAATATCAGGTCTAAGAACCTCATCTCAGCTAATACAAGCAACACAACTAACAACGCATCACGGAACCACACGGATTCTCATGCCATACAGCTTGTATACCAACTCAACAATAACTCAGTTATGCAGTACAAAGAGAAGGAAAGCAAGGTATACGTATTATTTAACAAGTACAACATGTGTAACAACAAAAGTACGGTTTCATTAAATCATCCCACAAAGAGAAAACAAAACACCAAATAAACACAAGGAAAGGGTATCCCACATAACATCCACTGCGGCGTGCAGCCCGCTCCCAAACACTCATCAAGCCAAAGTGCTCGGGTTCACTGATCACATGAATATTGATATCAAACACAGTAGAGTGCACAAGTATAGCTGTGGGAAAATGAATACAATTAACAAAACATGGAAGAAAGCAAGCACAACTAAGGTGCAACGAACCATTCAACATCACGAGGGCCATTTCGCCCATATCGCCATAAGGCATGAACAAAATTACAACATGCGTGGAGAATAATCATACAACCTCACAGCCCATCACATCATAAGAGAATAGCACATAAAATAGGCTAGGGGCACAAATAATATCCATTCTGCCTGGTAACATAACCGTGATAACAATCTCACAAGAGCACCCAAACTTGACCTGATATAAAATACATATTCTCGTTGAGCTTTCAAATAGCCCCCAACCCAAATCTTGATCATTCCCAAATAAGTAAATATCCTCCCAAAAGTCCATAGAAACCTATCGATAATATATGCTATCATTTATCCCATTCTCAACATGCCTTCACAATTGGCATACAAGAAATAGCTCGCATATGGGGAAATCTACCCCCAAAACCTTAGGAATACCAAGATTTCCATACCCGAACTCAATTACGCTAATCGAATGGCTGATACATCACTCACACCCCCATCATTTTACTGAAGCTCCCATATATATTTTTTCGACCGTGTAACAAAACTCGAACCACAAAAGCCTCAAAACCTAGTGATCAGCATGCCACTAGCCACGCACCCGCAAACCAAAACTCAAGGGTCTTTCCTAAAATGCACGTTCTTCACATATGATATCAAATAATACCAACCTTCTATTAACTTCTAATATCCATCCTGGAGAAAATCATAATGTACAACATATTCCTTATGCCCATAGCAGCCAGCCGACTCAAGTCGTTGCCGAAACCATCAAGAACTCTCCGAGATCCATCTGCACGCAACTAAACCATTAGGACTGTATCTTCCCAACTCAATCGAGACACATAAACCATCCAACCCAAGCATGCTGCCACAAATGCCGATAGGGAATTCCCATTCAAAAAGGACCAATTACTTCCATTGCTATGCTGACCCAACACCACAGAGTTGACCCATTTCTTCGGTTACTCCTAGTCTTTCCTTTGAGGTAACACTTCTCCCTATCGATACACAACTACCCCAACCAAAACTCATTGCAGAAAATCCTAGTACAAGGCATGTAGCCCAGCAACTCATAAACTACCGTATCTCCCTTGAAGCACCCCATGATTCCCCGACCGAGATACCCACGCTGAATAGACCTTCTATGAATCTGGAGCTATTTCTCCGACCCCCTTTTGACACTAAAATGAAAATACATTAATGATGTAGAAACACCGGAAGTCCCAACATCATCCCATGCAAGATCTCGTATCTTAGTCATATACAAATTTTGGGAACTTTCTAATACCATCTATACACACTTCTTAGGCCAAAACTGAGGTAACATGACTCTGCAATCTGAATGCCGCTAGTGGACTCCCCCGCTTGGCCCGAAGCCATAGAAAACAACATCTGATGATCCACAAAACTAACCTTCACAGCTCTACAACACCAATCACAAGGTACTCA
The DNA here is from genome assembly GCA_005239525.1 of Nicotiana knightiana. Lineage (NCBI taxonomy): Eukaryota > Viridiplantae > Streptophyta > Magnoliopsida > Solanales > Solanaceae > Nicotiana > Nicotiana knightiana. Next base: position 44,764 of record ML418384.1, on the reverse strand, counting down.
ATTCATTCACTAAGCGCATGTCCATTCTCGTGACCATCAAACTCGTTTCCTTCAGTGCCTTGAATGACAATATGTACCTTCCACTGAGTAGAAATCTCATATGAACCACATATTCTCCAATACCACCAATTATCCTCAATAAACATCTACCTCGTGACCCTACCACAATCTCGACGACTAGTCAACCAATTAAAACTTCCCAAGCTCGTACTCATCCACCAAATGCCGGAACCCGCTGCACCTCCATGTGAACAACTGAATAGTCTCTCAATACCCTTGTATCTTCAGTCTGGACGACACATTGATACAATGTCTGAGCATCCCTGACTCCCTCGTAGCCCGTTTGTAGCATCACGAACCATTGACGCATAGCGGACACTGAGAGCACAATATCATACATGAGTGGATGTAAAGGAACATAAGTTATATGCTTCGAGCTGAATCGATATCGCACGATAAGGAATGAAAGAAGAGAGATTATCCTAATAGTTCTAGACTCTCGAAGATAAGTACAGACGTCTCCGTACTGATCCGCATGACTCTACTAAACCTACTTATAACTCATAGCACCTATGAACCTAGAGCTCTGATACCAACTTTTCAAAACCCAAACTCCATCCGAAGGAGTCGTGATGTCACCTAGTCTCTAATACTAGGTAAGCCTAACATTAACAGAAATAACGAAAATATTTACTAACTTCAAACGATTCCGAAATAGAAATCTCTAAACAATTTATAATACCAAAACCGGTAGTACAAGTCATAAGACTTTCTATGAGTGGTTGTAAAAAAAGGATGCATCACCGTTCCAGACCAAAAGGAAATAATGGAAATAAGCACAATAGAAGGTGACTCCAAGACCTGCTGTAACGACCCGAATGGTCGTTTTGAGCTCTAGCGCGTCATTTGGTGGTTTAAGGCCATGAGCAGCTTCATTTCAGGTATTGTCACTCATAGGCGTGGTTGGAATTTAATTTCGGGAAGTTCGGAGTCGATTGAAAAGAAAATTCTCATTTCAAAAGCCTTAAGTTGGAAGAATTGACTAAGATTGGATTTTTTAGTAAACAACCTTAGAATCAGGATTTGAAGGTTCCAGCAGGTTCGTATGATGATTTCGGACTTGGCCGTATGTTCGGAGCGGGTTTTGGATGACCCGGGAGCGTTTCGGCGCATATTGTGGAAGTTAGTATTTTAGAAAAAAATTTATAAGTCTGGGTTGAAGTGAATTTTAGTGTTGTTGATGTCCGTTTGGGAATTTTGAGTATGGGAATAGCTCTGTATGGTAATTCTGGTATTAGGAGCGCGATCGGAAGTGAATTCGGAGGTCCGTAGTTCATTCTGGACTCATTTGGCTAAAGTTAGAAATTTGAAGGTTTTTAAGGAATTGAACCAGAAGTGGAATTCGATTTCTAAAGTTCGAGCAAGTCTGTAATGTTGAATGTGACTTGTGTGCAAAATTTGGGGTCAATCGGACGTTATTTGATAGGTTTCGGCATCGAAAGTAGAAGTTGGAAATTTCAAAGTTCATAAAGATTGAATTGAGTTGCAAACCATTGTTTCGATGTTATTTGATATGATTTGAGGCCTCAAGCAGGTCTACATTATTTTTTGGACCAGGTTGGTGTGATTGGACGGGGTCCCAAGGGCCTCGGGTAGATCCCGGGTGGTTAACGGGTCGAATTTGGAGTTGACGAAAGGCTGAAGCATCTGGTATCTACTGCGACCGCATCTGTGCAATAAGGGCCGCACGTGCTATTTTGGCGTCGCAGATGCGGAATTTGGCTGGCTTGGCTGGGGGTGCAGGTGGGAGGTTGTTTCTGCACCTGCGAAGGCGCAGATGCGGAAGAGGAAGCGCAGGTGCAGAGCTTGGATGGGAAGGAGGAAGCCGTAGGTGCGGGTGCTTGGGCACACCTGTGGGCGCGCAGGTGCGAGGCTGGAGGCCGCAGGTGTGGTGGTCGGGTATGGGCAGTGTGTGTTTTAAAACTGAGGTCTTGGCTTATTTGCACTTCATTTCTTCGATGGAATGCGTTTTTGGAGCGATTTTGGAGTGGTATTTTCAGCATCTTCCATAAGGTATGTGATTTCTTCCCATCTTGACTTAAATACTTGGATTATGCATGGATTAGAGGAGAAAATTTATAGAAATTTGGGGTTTTGGTGGGAAGACCTAGAATTTGTATTTTTTTTATTTTGACCGTGAATTAGGGCTTGAAATTTGAAAGAGAATTATATAGTTGGGTTCGTAAAGTTATGGGTAATCTTTATCTTCAAAAAATCTCAGAATCCGGGCATGTGGGCCCGAGGGTGATTTTTTTATCGACTTTCCGAGCAGAGTTGGAATTTATTTAAATTAAATTATTATAATTATTAGAGTATATTTTCATTAGTTTGCCCGTTATTTAGATAGTTTTGGGGCGTTGTGCATCAATTTGAGTCATCGGAAGGGCTTGGAAGCCGGTTATGAATCTTCGGAGCAAGGTAAGTCTCCTTTCTAACCTTGTAATAGGGATATGTCCCCATTGGTGAAGTAATTAAATATGTGCTACTGTGTGGAGGGGGGAGGGATACGTACGCACGTGGTGACGAGAGTCCATGTGTAGCTACTATTATGCTTATGTCCGGGTAGTCTAGGACCCAAAAACATGTTTTATTTCCCGTACTTGTAACTTTACTGATAAGTTTTTAAAATGTTTAAATCTTATCGAACTTGGAAAATGAATTTCTAGAAAATATTTACATACTATCCTCGTGACCATTAAAAGAGAATTTATCACTTCCTTGGGTAATTGTTTTCTTGATTGTGAGCATGTCNTTGATTTTATGAATATTGGTTGATTTTTCAGTAATTAATTGTGAATTATTTGCATTGTTTTCATATCCATAATTCATCTTTCAAAATCATTGAAAATTTTGCATTATGAAGTTATTATTTATAATTAATTAAATAATAGACGAGTGACGAGTATTTAACGTAATTTAGTTTTAATAACTAATTACTATAAAAATTAATCATTTTTATTCAATAAATCATAGATTTAATTAAGAATATATAATTGGTTGTTTTATTCTTAATTAATATGTAAATATATGAAAA
>ML418384.1:0-41488 GCA_005239525.1 Nicotiana knightiana | reverse complement strand
CACCCGTAATTATAAATCATAGATTTAATTAAGAATATATAATTGGTTATTTTATTCTTAATTAATATGTAAATAGACGAAAAATAAGGTTTAAAATTAATTGCTAACATTTGTTGGATTAAATTAGATTTGGACTTATTTAGGTATTTTAGTTAATTGAAAAAAAAGAGCCAATTTCGGACTTGGGCTTGAAACTACCCAGGTCCAAACCCAATCCCTACAAACGAACAACCCAGCCCAAATCCCTTTACCCGACCCTCAACTCCAAACATTAACAAAACGTACATAGCAACGACGGGTGAATTCATGTGACGTGTTTGCCATGTGCTCAAAAATAACAAGTACACGCCATCGTGACTTGTTTAAAATAAATCCATAGACATCCTAATCAATCTTAAAACTAAAACGCTCTTGCGAAAAAAAACAGAAAACTCAAACATCGCCACAAACGGGCATTATAAAATCGTCACGACCATAGTCTTGGCTACGTAACCTACACGCGGGTGCGACAACTCATGTCCCCGTCTTCAACTTCAAACTATAATAAAAATCACATGTTATAATTACGGGTGCATTTCATGTGGCGCAGTTATAATATGTCCCAAAAACAAATAAGTGCATAACATCGTGACTTATTTCAAGATAAAACCATAAATACTAAAGCGGTTTAAAAATTAAACGGTTAAATGCAATAGGCAAAAAAAAATGTAAATCATCAGATAACTAGGCCAAATATTAATAGTTAAGCGACCGTGCTAGAACCACGGAACTCGGGAGTGCCTAGCACCTTCTCCCGGGTTAACAGAATTCCTTACTCGAATTTCTGGTGCACAGACAAATCAAAACAAAGTCAAAATTTCCTCATTTTTTTTGGGATTCTTTAACTTGGTGTCCCGGAACATCATAAAAATCCGGGTGGCGACTCTGAAATTAATAAATAATCCCAAAATCGAATAATGTCACTTAAAGTGGAAAAAACTCCCTTATCCCACATTACGGGGGTGAAAAAGGAGGTGTGACATTGATGAAGTCTGGATTTACTGTTTGAATGTGTGTATCTATGAGTACCTACATCACATGTATAATTCGCGAGCGGGGTAACTCTATTATTTATATGAGTACCTGCGTCGCATGTATAATTCGCGAGCGGGGTAACTCTATTATTTATATGAGTACCTGCGTCGCATGTATAATTCGCGAGCGGGGTAGCTCTATTATTTATATTTGACCGCGTCGCATGTACAATTCGGGAGCGGGGTAATAGATGCATCTATGGTTCGAGCTGTTCGACCCTTCGGCAGTGCACATCTTATTATTGTTGGTTCGAGCCATTCGACCCTCGACATTTCTTGCGCATGATTTTTGCTGAGTAGTTTTTGTGATTTTTAACTGGTTACTGTCCTTGAATTATAAGTTTTCAACTGACATGACGAAGATCTAAAGTTTTTAATTGTGGAAAAAGTTGTTATGTCCTACCACCATTTGTTAACTACCTATGATATCCATGCTTATTGTCACCGTTGATTTTATTAAATTGACCTCTAGAAAGTGTCAAATTCGACCTCTCGTCACTACCTCTTCGAGGTTAGGCGGGATACTTACTGGGTACACGTTATTTTCATACTCATACTACACTTGTTGTGCATTTTTATTGCATAGGTACATGTATATCTAGTGGCCTCGCTTGATGCAGTGATGTGTCTGACCTGGAGACTTAGGAGAGATGCTCCCCTCGAGAAGACCCGCAGCCAATAGAGTCTTCCTCAGATATATCGTACTTTCTTTACTGTCCCATTTGTATTCTGGACGGTTATTGTAATTCATTTGGTTTTTCTTAGAAACTGCTCATGCACTTGTGACACCGGGTTCTGGGATGACTTTGGGATGTGTTTGTCGATTGGATTGTTTAAAAAATCATTGTTTACTCGGTAACTTTATTTGAGCTTTATATAATGAAATAAAAAGTAACGATTTTCAAAATACTAAAATAGGAATTTAATTAACCATTGAGTGTTGGCTATCCTGACTGTGGTGTCCGGCGCCATCACGACCTTGATGGATTTTGGGTCGTGAAAACGTGGTATCAGGGCACTAGGTTCCGTTAGGTCTCATGAGTCATGAGAAAGTCTAATAGAGTCTTGCGGATCGGTACATAGATGTATGTACTTATCTTCGAGAGGCTACAGGGCTGTTAGGAGTACTTCACCTCTTGATTCCTTATCGTGCGATTTGATCCCTTTGAGGCTTATGCCTACGTTTCTTCTTACTCAATCTTACATGTCGCGAAGCGCTTTCTATGAGTCAGGAATATGAGGAATTATAATGGTGCTACACATATGGTGCGTGATGTCTTTCCATGTACGGATGGTTGGGGCTATTGTCATTGTTTTGCGGAAGGATATTATGTTGTTTCAGCCCGGTAGTTGTATTTTTGAGATCTTTGAGGATATGCTCAGGTTGTTATGATGCTTATGATTAGTTATCACACGGTATTGATATAATGATAGGATGCTTTCTCATATGTCGGTGAAATGAATGACTTGGTAGGAGTTCTACTCGGAGCGTGATTCCGAGATTTCAGTATTTTATTTCCGACAGAGGAAAGACAATTGGACTATAAATGATCAGGTTTGGGTTGATAGAGCAATGAGATTGGGTGTTTTCAAGTGAGGTGGAAGCTTCATCTGTGATGTGACATCATCGTCTTTGATCGAGTAGGATGTGTTAAGTCCGCCAGTGCTATGGTTTCTTCGATTGCATTGGGTCAGAATAATGTGAAGTAGTAGTGAAGAAGTGGCTGTCAGATATCGTGGTGTGCGGTGGGTCAGGATTGAATAAGTATTTCTAATGTAGGCGGCTCGAGGAAGATGATCTTCGGAGAGTTTTGAAGTTGTGGTGATCTGTTGTTTTAAGTGTTACAGAGAATGATATTTATTGGAGGCAACAACTGGGAAGCATACGATGAGGAAATGCATGTGGAAGTGTCGGGCAATGGTTAAATTTCTAGAAGGCCAGGTGTAAGAAGCGGAAGTCGAGCAGTTGCTTAAAGGAGTGAGTTTGACCAAAGTGGGAGAGTGGAAGTGTGGCATATGAGTTTTGTGGTAAGATAGCTGCACATCTTGAAGAGAAGTTTGAAGCGATTTGAGAATTTTAGTGGACGGTGATTGGGTCCCCGAGCCTGAATTGAAATATTGGGTATTTCGGCAGAAGATTGGATTCAACAGAGAGAAGTTGTTCAATATGAAGAAGGATGCAGCATATCTATGAATTAGAAGATATTGTCGCACATTTAGTAGATGTCCACGAGGAGCGGACGGACTGGAAAAGTTGGTAAATGAGAACGGGTGTAAGACGGGGTATTGATGTCGTAGAGATTGTGCAGTACATCGTCGTTGGAAGGTGTCAGTTGGTAATTTTTGCAGATGGGTGATCTTCTGTGAGCAGGTTAGTGGTTGCATGGTTGGCGGAGTTTTTGTGAAGGATTTTACTGACTATTTAGCAAGAGGTCGGATATGAGAATGTGGTTAATGACTCAGAGTTCTTGTGAAATGCTAACGGAAGGATTTCAAGGAATTTAGTGAGTTGGTTATGCAGGATCATATCAACAATGAAGGAATATTCTTGGTGAGTTCCAGATTTGTGTAATAGCGGCTTCAATCTAAGTGGGAGAGTTCCACCGCCTACGATTCAGTTGCATGGGTATCTACCGGCGAAAATTCTTGTGGGTTATTACAGCTAAGGAATAAGACATGACTAGTAATTGAGCATAGGATTTGATAAATGTATGCAAAGATTGGCCTTATTGAATCAGGTTTAGGCTTTGGAAAGATTCCGGATTTATGCTTAGTACATAGGTAATTTGCAAGGGAAGTGATTCAATCGAGTGCTTATTCAAGATGGGTGTTCAGGTGCCAGCGAAGCCGTGGAGTTGATTATATTCAGGGACCAAGCCAGAGTGGGTGACTCTCAACAACATTCCTAGTAAATTTGAAGGTCAGAATGTGGTGTCTAAGAATTTCAAGCCCACAGTATGGTTAAGAATCGAGCTTTTGCGGCTGAATTTTGAGAAAGAGAATATGGTTGGAGTGTTCTATGTTATCTTTGGCGCAGAGTAGCATTTGGAGGAAAAATGAGAAAATAACTTTGGGTTCGTAGAAGGGTTATCGGAATGGGTATACCAGTCGAAGATGTGAATATGCATGCAAGGAGAGCATGAAACAGTTCATGGGCTTGGAGACAAAGTAGTCTCGTGGAATGGAATCACTCGAAGTGAGTGCGAATTGAGTCGCTATGTATTGATTTGGAGTTATCATCATTCCTAAGGTGACTGCGAATTAGATTAAGGTATAAGATGGGTCGTGTTATATGAGCTTATGGAAGGTTTGATTGAATCTCATTGCGGTATTATGGCGGTGTTAGCGTATGGGCATTGCGAGTTATTGTTCATCTTGATCTATGGCTTGAGCAAAGTGGGGGGTGTTTGCTGTCGATAAGTTGATTGCGAGGCTAAGTGCCGTATCAGTTTAAGTTTTAGGTATTCGGGAGAATCAGATATGTCCTGCAGAGGTAGAGTTTGAGAATGACGTGAGTAATGGAAATTTGGAAAAGTTAGATGGCCAGCCATATGGGAAATGACCTGTCATGGGTAGGCGGATCCCGGAAGGATGATGGTGGCATAGACTATTACCTGAGGATTTGCATGTTTTGTGATTATGAGAATTCAGTCGTGTGTCGTTGTGGTTCTCTTAAATTAAGTTAAGTAAAAGGTTTCTATGTGATAAAGTGTTCGCCCTAATAGTGGTTCAGGAGTTATGATGGAATTCTTGTGCTATTTCATATTGTCATGTTAGGTGCAGTGAGCAGTATGGAATTTGAGGTAAGGATCAAGGTTTCAGTTCAGTGTTGACAAGGATGTCACGAGCTCGGATGAGCAAGGAAAGGGATTTGGATGTTTAGAGTAAGCTGGTATTTTCTTCATCATCACCTGAGATCGGTGGTTGTGTAAGAGGCTTTGCGTTCTGGTTGTAGATTTCTTGGTAGGCTTTACAACATTTGTGTGGCCGGTGGTATGGAGGTACAGACTTTTTATCTAGTGCATGAGGTCGTGGAAGTGTATTCCAAGCGAAGATCGTATGAGTGTGACATGCAGTCACTTAATTGATTGAAGATTCAGACCAAGTATAAAGAAGTATAATATTGTTTATTTGAGAGTTTATGCCTGGAGGGTGCTCGGTTCATTTGGTTGCAGATGTAGGGTTTTTTTTTTGGCTATGATAGTTGTTATTGCGTTTATGAGAAAAGTGGGTTATTATGGACCCAGGTAAGGCTATTAGCCTAACTCGGTGTGAGCGGAATCGACATGAAAGTTGTGAATGGATTTAAATATGATCATGGGCTCCATGTGAGTCAGAGGTGTTCATTTACGTATGGCGCTTCTCTCGGAGGGATATTAGAACATTAGATGTTGTTCCATCACCGTTCATGTCAGGTAATTTTATGATTGTGTCATGTGAGTTGTACAACGGCTTGACAATTTCTTATATGTTGAGGTTCCGCGTAGTGATTATGTTATGTGAGCAGGATAGCTCTTGAGATTCAGAGTATATATATATCGCACCTCAGTTGTGCGGGGGGGGTGTAGCGTATGGCTCTATCAGTCTCCCCATGATGGTATTATGCACTTAGAATGCTTGTGACCGATATTCAGTATTTTGTGGTAATGAGAAATTTAGCTGGGTGTGTATCTCCTTATGTGAATTTTATATGTGGATCGGGTGGCACACCGCCACAGTTATGTTATTTGGATCGGGTGGCACGCCGCCACGAGCATATTATTTGTATCGGGTTGCGCGCCACAATAATGTGATGTTGAGTACGGTTACCTATATCTATTTTCTTGTGATTTGCTTTCTATTTTCTGAGGAATGTTCATAATAGTTGCGTGAGTTGAGTAGTCCTTTCCTGAGTCATTTCTTTACGTATCGCGTTCTAGTTATGGCCTATTAGAGCATTGTGGCATCATGTGAGACTGTTGGTCATGTCTGGGGTGACTTGTTGTCTGAGCAGTTCGTACTGGGTGAGACGAGATTATTGGACTAGGGATCAGTGCAATAAGATTATGTGAAGTATATTAAAGGACAAATATCATTATTTGGATCGTGATGATGTGATGATTCTAGTCAAGAGGAGAGATTCAATGATTTGTTGACTCTACAGTTAGTTATAAATTTCTACACACTCCTCCGTTGCGGTGGTATCGTAAGCGTTGTAGCATGACCTATATATAAGTCATGAGGTGCATTAGAAGCATCAGATTCGTGGAATTTTGGCTATTAAGGTCAGGGAATGTCTTTATGGTTAAATGATGAGTTATGCGATGTGTGGTGCTAATTCAGCGGAGGCATGCAATCATATTCTGGCACCTCGTGTAGTGATTAATTATGTGTTCATATATTGGAAACATGCCTGACAGATGATTTCGGGTGTTGGAACGGGTTCTGAGCTTATTGTATGGATAAAAGAAGATATCGTTCGATTTGATCGAGCTAATGCGCTCAGCGGAGTGGTGGCAGCACAGGTAGGTGCACGAAGTGTTAAACAGTGATTTTAGATACCTCCAGAGCAGTTCTTAGCATGTTTGAAGACGAACATATATTTAAGTGGGAGAGAATGTAACGACCCGACCGGTCGTTTTGAGCTCTAGCACATCGTTTGGCGGTTTAAGGCCATGAGCAGCTTCATTTCAGGTATTATGACTCGTAGGCATGGTTGGAATTTAATTTCGGGAAGTTCGAAGTCGAATTGGAAAGAAAATTCTCATTTGAAAGCCTTAAGTTGGAAGAATTCACTGAGATTGGATTTTTGAGTAAATGACCTCAGAATCATGATTTGAAGGTCTCAACAAGTTCATATGATGATTTCGGACTTGGGCTATGTTCAGAACGGGTTTTGGATGACCCGGGAGTGTTTCGGCGCATATTGTGGAAGTTAGTATTTTAGAAGAAGTTTCATAAGTCTGGGTTGAAGTGCATTTCAGTGTTATTGATGTCCGTTTGGGATTCAGAGTCTGGGAATATCTTCATATGGTGATTCTGGTGTTAGGAGTGCGATAAAAAGTGAATTCGGAGGTCTGTATCTCATTTTGGAGTCATTTGGTTAAAGTTAGAAATTTGAAGGTTTTTGAGGAATTGAACCGGAAGTGGAAATTTTGATATCGAGGTCGGATTCTGATTCTGAAAGTTGGAGCAGGTTCGTAATGTTGAATGTGACTTGTGTGCAAAATTTGGGGTCAATCAGACGTGATTTGATATGTTTCGACATTAAAGGTAGAAGTTGGAAATTTCAAAGTTCATAAAGATTGAATTGAGTTGCGATCCGTTGTTTCGATGTTATTTGATGTGATTTGAGGCCTCGAGCAGGTCCGCATTATTTTTTGGAATAGGTTGTGCGATTCGACGGGGTCCCGGGGGCCTCGGGTGGATTCCAGGTGGTTAACGGATCGAATTTGGAGTTGAGGAAGGGCTGAAGCATTTGGTGTCTGCTCCGACCGCACCTGCGCAATAAGGGCCACAAGTTCGGTTTTGGCATCGCAGATGTGGAATTTGGCTGCTTGGCTGGGGGCGCAGGTGCGAGGTTGTTTCCGCACCTGTGAAGGCGCAAATGCGGAAGAGGAAGCGCAGGTGCGGAGCCCGGATGGGAAGGAGAAAGCCGCAGGTGCGGGTGCTTGGGCGCACGTGCGGGCGCGCAGGTGCAAGGCGTGAGGCAGCAGGTGCGGAGGTTGGATCTGGGCAATGTGTATTTTAAAATCGAGGTCTTGGCTTATTTTCACTTCATTTCTTCGATGGAAGGCAATTTTTGAGCGATTTTGGAGTTGTATTTTCAGCATCTTCCATAAGGTGAGTGATTTCTTCCCATCTTGAGTTAAATACTTGGATTATGCATGGATTAGAGAAGAAAATTTATAGAAATTTGGGGTTTTGGTGGGAAGACTTAGAAATTGTATTTTTTTTATTTTGACCGAGAATTAGGGCATGAAATTGAAAGATAATTATATATTTGAGTTCGTAAAGTTATGGGTAATCTTTATCGTCGAAAAATCTCGGAATCCGGGCACGTGGGCCTGAGGGTGATTTTATCGACTTTTCGAGCGGAGTTGGGAGTTTATATAAATTGCTTTGCTATAAGTATTAGAGTATGTTTTTTTGGTTTGCCCGTTATTTGGATAGTTTTGGAGCATTGTGCATTAATTTGCGTCATCGAAAGGGCTTGGTAGCCGGTTATGAATCTTCAAAGCGAGGTAAGTCTCCTTTCTAACCTTGTAAGAGGGAATTGTCCCCATTGGTGAAGTAATTAAATATGTTCTACTGTGTGTGGGGACTACGTACGCACGAGGTGACGAGAGTCCGTGTGTAGCTACTATTATGCTTATGTCCGGGTAGTTTAGGACCCAAAAGCATATTTTATTTGCCGTACTTGTAACTTTACCGATAAATTTTAAAAATGTTTAAACCTTATCGAACTTCGCAAATGAATTTCTAGAAAAGATTTAAATACTATCCTCGTGACCATTAAAAGAGAATCTATCACTTCCTTGGGTAATTGTTTTCTTGATAAAGTCTGGATTTACTGTTTGGATGTGTGTATCTATGAGTACCTGCGTCACATGTATAATTCGTGAGCGGGGTAACTCTATTATTTATATTTGACTGCATCACATGTACTATTCGCGAGCGGTGTAATAGATGCATCTATGGTTCGAGTCATTCGACCCTTCGGCATTGCACATGTTATTATTGTTTGTTCGAGCCGTTTGACCCTTGGCATTTCTTGCGCATGATATTTGCTGAGTACTTTCTAAGATTTTTAACTAGTTACTGGCCTTGAATTATAGTTGTCAACTGAAATGACGAAGATTTAAAGTTTGTAATTATGGAAGAAGTTGTTATTTCCTATCACTATTTGTTAACTACCTATGATATCCATGCTTAGTGTCACCCTTGATTTTATTAAATTGACCTCTAGCAAGTGTTAAATTCGACCTCTCGTCACTACCTCTTCGAGGTTAGGCGGGATACTTATTGGGTACACGTTGTTTTCGTACTCATACTACACTTGCTGTGCATTTTTGTTGCATAGGTACATGTATATCTAGTGGCCCCGCTTGACGCAGTGATGTGGCTGACCTGGAGATTTAGGAGAGCGCTCCCCTCGAGACAACCCGCAGCCAACAGAGTCTTCCTCGGATGTATAGTACTTTCTTTACTGTCCTATTTGTATTATGGACGGTTATTGCAATTCTTTTGGTTTTTATTAGAAACTGCTCATGCACTTATGACACCGGGTTCTAGGATGACTTTGGGATGTATTTGTCGATTGGATTATTTAAAACATTGTTGTTTACTCGGTAATTTTATTTGATATTTATATAATGAAATAAAAAGTAACGATTTTCAAAATAATAAAATAGGAATTTAATTAACTATTGAGTGTTGGCTTGTCTGACTGTGGTGTCCGGCGCCATCACGACCTTGATGGATTTTGGGTCGTGACACCTGTGATCGCAGCAGCAGGTTTACCATGAGTCTCCACAGCAATGATCCGCACAACTACTAACGATCAATATCTGGATCTGTACAAAAATGTACAGAAGTGTAGTATGAGCACACCACAGTGTTGCCCAGTAAGTATCAAGACTAACCTCGACGGAGTAGTGGCGAGGAACAGTCAAGACACCTACTGGTCAAATAGATTGAACATGATATGATAATAAACTACCAAGATAAAGATAATAAAGTAATGTCAATAGCAGGGAGAGATCAAACTACAAACAGTAGAGACAATAAAAGGAAAACACGGATGGTAACGAAAGATAACCAAGTAAATTAACACCAACATCAGTGTCTCATATCATAAATCTCAATTTCCAAACCCTTAGAATGCCCACATATTTCCATATCACTTTATACAACAAAATCCACGTACTACTCAGAACATAATGTCCGCAACCAATGCAATTAAGATAACCAAGGAGTCTCACTTATATAACATAGAATAAATTTTAGTTTCTAAGACAATTAGGAAATCAGCGAGAAAAAAGGAAGTTATTTTTTTGAAATCATTTGAATGAAGAAAATACCCTTTTCAAATCAAATATAAAATCAAACAAGCTATTTCCTTTAATATAGGATTTATTAAATTAAAACTTAATAGAAATTCCTTTTGAAGTAAGATCAAATCTCAAACAAGTTAAGAACATTTAATTGAGAAACTAATATAAATAAAATATAACAATTATTGAAATGTATATATATATATATATATGGCGAGTTCAAATTTAAAAAGTCATACAAAGTAGCGTAATACTAATTTCTTTATTTTAAATCACTATATTACTAACAACTTAGTAGGACAGGAGGAAATGATTCAACGTAGTAAATTTACTTTGAAAAATAATTCACCAGAGTAATAGTTTCAGGAAAAGAATTCAAGGAACAACGGCAAGTCAATAACTTAATGTCAATAACCCGTTCCTCAAAGCTCAGTGGAACCCGAAATACAAATTATCAAAGTCTTATACAAATGAACTAGGATCTTATCAGTATCCAACTATAACCAATCCCTAAGTGAAATGTAAAACTACCGAATAACTTGCACATTCAGAAATGAATGCATAAGTACATATATTGATGCGGCGTGCATCCCGATCCCACCAGTCCTCCCTTATTCCTCCTTAAAAATTACATTAACAGTAAATGAGATATATGTATATATAAATATATATTTTGCGGCGTGTAACCCGATCCCACCAATCCTCCCTTATTCCTCCTTAACAATTACAACAATAGTAAATAATATTTAATATGTTGCGGCGCAACCCGAGCCCACCAGCCCTCCCTTATTGATCCTCAATATATCACCCTTATTCCTCATGTTGCAGCATGCAACCCAATCCCACATGTCCACCCTTATTTCTCATGTTGCGGCGTGATAATAGGCTAGATTCATGTAGTTTAGCAACCATTTATGCCTTAACGTTACTATGCTTCACTGTTCTAGAAATGTTAAATGACGAAAAAATGGCTCTAATTGTGAATTTTATGTTTTGCAGGAGCAAGTCTTGGTTATGAGGACATAGGACAGTGTTTAGAGCTAAATTAACGCAAGGAATGCCCCTCGGAGCAGAATGCATGTGAAAGAAGAAAGAAAAGAAAAGGTAAATAGATGATCCACTCTAGCGTGGGCCAAACGCGGCCTTAGCGCGGCCGCGCTAAAGCAGAAGAACCTGGGCAGCTTGAAACGCGATTAGCATGGTCTTAGCGCGGCCACGCTAGTCCAAGAAACAACGACAGTATGAAACGTAATTAGTGCAACCCATACGCGGTTCGAGCGCGACCGTGCTAGTCAATCGGAACTCCGATAATTTTAGGGGTAAACTTGGAAGTTTGGGGGAAATTCCACTTAACCTATAAGAGGTCCAGCTCACCCAAAAAGAGGATGTGAAGGTTTTCATAGTTTGGTTGAAGTCAAGGAGAGGCAAGAGGCAAGGAGGAAAATTCGGCATCGAGTTCTACGTTTCTTCGTTGTGTTTTTATCAAATTCATGATGAATTTTGCTGTTGTTATTATGAAAACAGTTATGAGTAGCTAAATTATTTAGTCTAGGGTTTTGATGGAACCTGTTGAAGGATGAACTTCGTGTTGTGTTAATATAGTTTGCCCAGTTTAATCTTTATTTGTCCAACTACGTTTCTGTTGTACTTAATTGAAGGGCCCTCAATTAGCTGTGCCTATTTAGTATGTATTAGTCAGGAGAGAGCGCATATTAGGTAGTTGTTTAACATCACCACACCCAAAGTATATGAGGAATCAATAACCGAGGGTTAAAAGGTGGGATTAGGGATAACGAAACCTTGGGTGCGATCTAAGTGAGTTGTAATAAAAGACAGCTAGCGTGACTCGAGAGCGTGCGTCTAGTAAATTATCGTAAAGACTTGGGAGAGAGTTACGGTAATAAGAGTGCTCATGATCAATAGAGAAGATTAGGCAAATCTATATGACACATAACAAGAAGGGATTCCATCAATAAAGGAAATCACAACCTTAGACAATTCTCCTATTTGTTTACAACTAATTCTTAGTTAGCTTTTAGTTTAATTAATCTTATTCAGTCATAGTTAGTAGAAACATCACCAATTGTTATTCAAAACATCTTGGAAGTTGATTAAGGAGAATTTACTGAGTTTGGAAAAAGTAATTTATAGGTTAATTCCCTGTGGGATTCGACTTTGGGCTAAATACCTGAATTGTATTCGCAACGACCGCTTTGTCCTTTTTATAAGGCATAGTTGGGCGTGACCAAAATTTGGCGCCATTGCCGGGGAATTAATGGTGTTATCAATTACAGTTGAAATAAATTCAATAATTCTTAGTGTGGTCAATTTTCTTCCTTATCAATCCGTAAATTGAAATTTTAACCTTTGCTAACTTGGTTGTACAGGTGCATGCCTAGAAACTCATGACAGAGCTGGTGAAGTGTTTGAAGCATTATCAAATCCTGAGAAAGTTTTCAAGGCCTTGAATCGGGCCAACCGGAAAAGCAAAAACCAACAATCAATTGAACAACCTGAACCAGACATGGCAGAGCTGGTAAACAATAGAAAAAATAATGGGGATAACGTGGTAGACCCAGCTGCGCAGCCAGAGGCTGCCCTATATGAGTGGGCACAACCCATAGCAGAGAATTTGGCCACAGTGATAGTAGTCCCGTAGATACAAGCTGAATCTTTTCATATCACAAACCACATGTTGCACTTGTTGCAAAACAAGGCACTGTTCTCGGGGTCATACATTGAAGATCCTCAAGAGCACTTGAAGAATTTCCTGTCAATCTGCACAACTAAAAGGCAACCCAATGTGACTTAGGAAGCAATAAAGTTGTTGTTGTTTCCATTCTCAGTGACAGGAGCGGCCCATAATTGGCTAAACTCACTCCCTATCAATTCTATCAATACATGGGAGGAGTTAGTCAAACAATTTGTGAACAATTTTCATCCACCCAACAAGACTGCTCAGCAAATTGATGAAATTTTGAGCTTCAGACAGAAACCAACAGAAACATTGCAAGAAACATGGGAACGATTCAAAGGGATGTTGGTTATATGTCCGCACCACCGTATTCCAGAGCATATGTTGGGGCAGCAGTTTTACATGGGTCTGGAAGATAGCGTGAAGGCTAATGTTGATGCTTTAGCTGGTGGAGCATTGTTTAGAAAATCATGGAGAGAAAGCTAGATCCTACTTGACAAGATGGCACATAATTCGGGGTGGACAACCAGGAATGCACCACTCTAGTAGTTCACTCAGTGGCCTTAGATCCAGGCAACACTCTTGCTGAAAATATGGCCACCTTAATGACACAAATGAGCATACTCACCAAAAAGGTGGAAGAGTCAGGGCAGAAGCAGCAGGTGCACATTGTAGATACAACCAATGGGGGCTTATGAACATCTTGCATTAGTCAGCCAATTGGTAGCCAGTGGAATGCTAAAAGAGATCACCATCACTACCCTGAGAACATGAATTATGTGTCTAATTATGGGGGCCAGAGACAGGGTGGTCAGAATTTGGGCCAGCAGAATCAGCCATATAGGTCAGTCCAGCCGCATCACAACAACGGAAATATGGAAGCCATGCGATCTCACGGTAATGTGGCGCCCTACCAAAGGCTACTGGGGTACAACAACCAAAATCAGCAGTAGGGTTGTCATCCTTCTCAGCAGCAACATGGTGCGAGACAGGAAGATGGGTTTGCTAAAATCGAGTAAATGATGCAGTAGGTTATTGGGTCAAATGCAAAAGTGACTGAAAGAGTAGATGCACATGAGTCAGCAATAAAGAACATTGAAGTGTAATTGGGTCAGATTTAGAAGTGATATAGGCATTTCTTTGTTAACCTAGATATATAAAGTATACCTACCTAAATGTGCTATATCGTAGTCAAACCCGTTGAGCCTATAAGCATGTTCTTTGGCAACCACATTACAAGCCTTACACAATTTTTTGAATGGCCCATCTATTTGAACCTTTTACCTCCCATGAGCACTTGAGTTCTATGAAATATGTAATACTTAAAGTGTGGGGTGGCTGGTTTGGCTTTTGAGTGGAACCAAAGATATAGGGAGAAAGGTGCAGTGTTTTGAAAAGAGAAAATAATAATGGTAAGTGCCACTTAAATGAAAAAAGAAAAAAAAAGAATAAATAAATGAAGTCCTTGATAAGTGGTGACTTGGTACAGCTGTACCTAAAGCAGTTTGGGGTATTATAAATAGAAGTGTGGTAGAATGTCTGGCATGACATAGTACAGTGCTGAAAGTGAAAGTAATTGTATTAAAGTGCTTAGGGAGGGTAGTCACTATATCCAAATATATCTTGCCCGTCCCTTAGCCTACATTACAACCAAATGAAGTCCTAATTGATCTAGACTGAATGAGATCGATTAGTATAGTAGTACGGTACGGGCAAGCCTGTAGTGCATCTTTGTGTCATATTAATGTTCTTTCTGAGAATGAGTGAATTTTGTCTATCTGTGTTCCTAATTGTTCTTAATGTTATTACTTGTGGAACTACTCTCTGCTGTGATGTGAGGGCACTTGATTCACGAAAGAAAGGTAAGTCTTGATCTCTATATGAAGTAAGTTGAGTAAGTATGAATATTGCACGGCACGTGAAAGTCAACCCTTAAGGCAAACATGGTACACTACTATGCGCAACTTTTGTGATATGTTCATGGTGTGACACGTTAGGGAGGTGCTTAGTGAAGGAACCTCTTTAGAGTATGGTGGATTGCTTGGGGACAAGCAGTGATTTAAGTGTGGGGTGTTGATAATAGGCTAGATTCATGTAGTTTAGCAACCATTTATGCCCTAACTTTACTATGCTTCACTGTTCTTGGAAGGTTAAATGACGAAAAATGGCTCTAATTGTGAATTTTATGTTTTGCAGGAGCAAGTCGTGATTATGAAAACATAGGACAGTGCTTGGAGCTAAATTAATGCAAGGAAAGCCCCTCGGAAAAGAGTGTGTGTGAAATAAGAAAGAAAAGAAAAGATAAATAGATGATCCACTCTAGCATGGGCCAAGCGCGGCCACGCTAGAGCAGAAGAACCTGGGCAGTTTTAAGCGCGATCAGCCGGCCGTGCTAGTCCAGAAAACAACGAAAGTCTGAAACGCAATTAGTGCGGCCCATGCGCAGCCGCGCTAGTCAATCCAAAATCCCATAATTTTAGGGGTAAACTTGGAAGTTTTGGGGCAATTCCACTTAACCTATAAGAGGTCTAGCTCTCCCAAAAAGAAGATGTGAAGGATTTCATACTTTGGTTGATGGCAAGGAGGGGCAAAGAGGAAAATTCGGCATCGAGTTCTACCTTTCTTCCTTGTGTTTTTATCATTTATGACTAATTTTGCTGTTGTTATTATGAAAATAATTGTGAGTAGCTAAATTATTTAGTCTAGGGTTTTGATGGAACCTGTTGAAGGATGAACTTCTTGTTGTGTTAATATAGTTTTCCCAGTTTAATCTATATTTGTTCAACTACGTTTCTGTTGTAATTAATTGAAGGGCCCTCAATTAGCTATGCCTATTATGTATTACTCAGGAGAGAGTGCATATTTAGAGAGTTTTTGAACATCACCACTCCCAAAGTATATGAGGAATCAATGACCAAGGGTTTAAATATGGGATTAGGGATAACAAAACCTTGGGTGCGATCTAAGTGAGCTGTAATAAAAGCCAGATAAAGTAACTCGGGACAGTGCGTCTAGTAAATTATCGTAATTACTCGGGAGAGAGTTATTGTAGTAAGAGTGCGCATGATCGATAGAGAATATTAGGCAATTCTATATGACACATAAGAGGAAGGGATTCCATCAATAGGGTAAATCACAACCTTAGACCCTTCTATTATTTGTTTACAACTCAGTCTTAGTTAGCTCTTAATTTAATTAATCTTATTCAGTCATAGTTAGTAGAAACATCACCAATTGTTATTCAAAACATCTGAGAAGTTGATTAAGGAGAATTTATTGAGTTTGGCAAAAGTAATTGATAGGATAATTTCATGTGGGATTCGACTTTGGGCTAAATATCCGGATTATATTTGCAACGACCACTTAGTCCTTTTTATAAGGCATCGTTGGGCATGACCATGGCACGCAACCCGATCACACCAAACATTAGTTTAAATCAACAACAACAACCAATCCAAAACTTTATTACCAGAATTTCTACTACAAGAGTATGAGTACACGACAATAAGAGAATCGGAAAATCAAAGGAATACAACAACCTTCACAAGGACAACGAGGCAAGTAAGGCACGTGATAACTTCACTGGCAACCACAACAATTGAACATGTAGCATATTTGCACATAGTCATAGAAGAACTCAAAATTAAGAAATATCAAAACACTAATGAAGGCAATCACTTCAATAAGGCAAATAAGGGTCAAACAACAAGTAAGATTTAGAGAAAATCTAACAACATGTATAGAGCATGTAGAGGTAAAACTAGCAAATAGAAAACCCAATTATATCAGAAAACTTCCCGCTTAATGATCATATGGACCTTAGAACCATAAAGGCAAATTTTCCATAAATAAGACTGGGCACGCAATCGTCACCTCGCATGCACGGGCTACAATTAACACAGAAGACTCAAATCCTAAGGGGAAGTCCCCCAAATAAGGTTAGGCAAGATACTTACCTCAATAGCGTAAAATCCTACTCCGGGATGCTCTCGTCTCCGGACTCGGTCTCTAAAAGCTCTGAACCTAACCATAATCATACTAATACCATGAACATAGGCTAACAAATCGAATTGCACAATAAAAATTACAAGATATGCTAAAAATCCAAAATCGGTCAAAACTCGGTCCCCCGGACCATGTTTCAAAACTAGTCAAAAATGACAGAACTAGAAACCTTGTTCTCTCCCGAGTCTAAACATATAAAATTCATCAAAATCGGACTCTGTTTGGTCCCTCAAATCTTGACCTTAAACTCTCCAAAACTCAAGCCCTAACTCCCTCAATTTCACTTTGAAATCATCAATCAAATCCCAAAAATGAAGATGGATTCATGAAATATGACCAAAATTGAGCAGAGAAAACTTACCCCAATCCATATGGTGAAAATCGTCTCTAAAATCGCCCAAACCCGAGCTCCCCAACTCAAAATATGACTGAATGAACAAACCCTTATTTTATATATTTTTCCGCCAGTTATTCTGCCGTGTTTTCATTCCAAACAATCTTGAAACTCTCTTTTATACCTTCAATGGATTCCTTGTGAAATTCTAGTCAAGTTAGGATTTTGAATCACTCAATTTGACCTTATAATGAAGGAGATATGTTGGTTTCAATATTTGCAAATAGTGTAGGTTTTTGCCGTCAGTAGCAATTCTGTAGTTAATTTGAAAATTCTGGAAACCTAATTCTTAGTAATATGACCATAAAATCCTCATACGATGTCCAAATTCGACGATTCTTTTTGCTATGGGTCCATAATTACGATACATATCTAATGCTTTAATCAGAAAAAGAAATCGGAGATCATTTGCACACAAGTCTTAATACATCATACGGAGCTACTTGTGCCCCCAAACTATCGAGCGAAGTGAAAATTCTCAAAATGACCGGTTGAGTCATTACAATATCTTTCCATTTAGCTCAAAATCAAGTCCTAGTAATATGGTTTCTAATATTGATAGTTTTTCCTTCCCATTACCTCAAATGCAGTTGAATGTAGAAAATCATACATCACTAACTGATCCTAGCACAAGTGGTTCTGCTACATCTCCCATTACCTCACCTCACAATCATAATATGGTGTCACCAACACTTGTATCTGGGAACCAAAATTCTGAGAATGCTCAGGATACAAATGCATATAACATTCCATCTCCACAGTTTGAAAACCAGAACAGTCCACTCAGTACTGCCAGCTCAACTGATTACAATTAACATACTACAACCTTACCTCCTGAAAATATTAGACCATCCAGAACTCACAAATTACCCACATATTTGAAAGATTATATGTACACCCTACCCAAACAACCCGTGAATGACCATACTATGAGTAGCTAATCTCAGGATGAACAAAACACCTCTTCTCTATCCTTTAAAACCTTTATTCCCAAAGTCCAACTCATTAACATTAGAGCCCTGGCCACTAATAGTCAACATTTGATAAAGGATGTCTCACAAGATTGTGAACCTGCCTCATATTAAGAGGCAGCTGATGTGCCTGCATGGTAAGCAGCAATGACTCAAGAATTTGAGGCATTGTATACCAATAACACTTGAGATTTAGTGCCACTTCCAGCTTGAAAGAGGGCAATAGGACGTAAGTGTTACGCCCCGCAATAATAAGTCGATATTAAGCCTTGCAGTATTATATTACGACGATGTTATACCCTGTAGTATTATATGTGGAATTGCCGTAAGATAATTGACCTCAGTTCAAGGACAAGATTATTTGGAGATATTATGCATTATGCTATTTCAAACAAGTGATGAGTAAATTCGTGAAGGGGAGAGGGTAAGCAAATCGAATAAAATGAATTTTTGTCAAGCTTGGCAATTTGGGATAAAATACGGTCTAGGCTATAATACCCGTATTTATGTACTAGTGTCGTACAAGGTACTACATGACCAAGATAGTGAGATGTACAAGGTATGTAAAAATGAGTAGTATTTTAAGTAATTTGAGATAATTCTTAATTATGTGGGTGATTGGTTAATTATTGGATAACAGGATATTACCATATTAATTAAGGGATTATATTGGATAGAGATTAAGGGCATGAGGTGGCAGCCCCCCATTCAAATTGATATGATTCATGATACAAAATAAGAGGTGGCATCTAAAGTGTCATACAAATGACACTTACGTAAAGACTACCAAAACATTAAAAAAGTTTGGTTTCTGGTCTTCATTGGCCTTAAATCAATCAAGGTAAGCTTATAAGCTTTCTTCCTAATTAAAACAATTCCAAGAACAGAAGTTAAATCTCAATCCATCAAGAATGATTCCAACAACTATGTTGGCTTCAACGCAAATTAATCTTGAAACAGAACAATTCCAAACGAGATTTATTAACACAGTAGCAATGTGAGATTTTGTGATTCTAAAGGATTATGGTGCAACCTTTTCAAGAATATCATACAAATATTTCCCTACTCCATGTATGTTAAGGCCCTCCCTTCTTTCTTTTGGCATGATCCATGTGATACGAACGAAACGTGCAAATGCACAAATTCCATAAATGACTCTATTCATAGAAGTATTAGAGATATCTATGTTCTTGAAATTCCATGTGCCATAATATTTTATCATCTGTTCATGGGTCTCATAAAAATATGAAAGTTCAAAAGAGTTTACTTTATGATATTACTCAAAGGCAAAATGGCCTGATGAAGCTCCGAAAGATTTTATTAACGTACTTTTCATGCATTGCATACATGTGCATTGACCCATGACCAGATGGCGTTATATACGCGTATATATGTAAATATATGTATATGGGATATGGGAAATGGTTACGGCGTTATATACGCACCACCACCTAATCAGCTGGTATATGATGATGATGTTGCCCATAGTGGCTAGAATATGATTCAAACGGCGCTATATACGCGTATATATATATATATATATATGTATATGGGATATGGGAAATGGTTACGGCGTTATATACGCACCACCACCTGATCAGCTGGTATACGATGATTTTTCCCACAGTGGCCGATATGATATGATGGGATGCCCTCAGAGGCTGATGATGTTATGAAAAATATACCTATGCACGACATGGCATTCATACGAATATGCATGACACTATAAGTATTTCATGATTTACAGAGTTATTTAGACTTACATGTCGAGTCTCTTACTCTATGTTTCTCTCATGTCTATTATTTACTGATTTTCATTTCTTGCATACTCGGTACATTATTCGTATTGACGTCCCTTTTGCCTGGGGATGCTGCGTTTCATGCCCGAAGGTCCCGATTGACAGGTCGAGAGCCCTCTAAGTAGGCTATCAGCTCAGCGGAAGATGTTGGTGTGCTCCATTTGCTTCGGAGTCGCTTGTTTGGATTAATATGATTTAGACGAGTATTGTTTGGTATGACGGGACTCTATCCCGACCTATATTACATTTATGTACTCTTACAGGGTTGTAGAAATATGTCATATACGTGAAATATTGTACGACTTTGTTGGCCTATGTTTTGAGTTTGTAAATGATTATGTTGGCCTATTAGGCCCGTATGTCACGTGTATATGATAATGTAATAAGAAAGATACGTTACGTTGGTACTCGGTCGAGTAAGGTATCGGGTGACCATCGCGGCCTATTAGTTTAGGTCGTGACAAAAGTGGTATCAGAGCAGTTCTGTCCTAGGGAGTCTACAAGCCGTGTCTAGTAGAGTCTTGTTTATGGGTGTGTCGTGCACCACACTTATAAGCAGGACGCTACAGGGCATTTAGGATTTTCACTCTTTCTTCTTACACTAGATCGTGTGGTAGAGCTCACTTATAAGAATTCAAATTTCGAAATTCTATTCTATTCGTAATAAGATGATACCTTTATTCGGAAAGAAGGCTGGAAAGAGAGATAGTTGAAAAAAAGACGAGTCAGAGGAATTGAATTTTTGTATGATGCCTACGATAAGTAAATGTGAGGTTTTTAGTAGATCATGGGTGTACTGAAAGGTGTAAGCTTCCTGATAAGAAGCCTTAAGGCAAGAACGCCTATTCATCTTTATGGTGAAGGACAATGAGAGATTAAGAAGGTAAGTACAAGTTTCAGTAAGTAAAAGGAGCAAGGTGAAAAAGGGTACGAGGTACCCAGTTAATGAAGGTTAACAACGTTTATAATTGAGGCAGAGAAACATAAGCTTTTTGAGTTATATTCAATAGTAACAGAGGTATATATAATTGGTCGCACCCATTCCAGATATGCCCTATGGGGGTTAACAGAAGTAGTATAAGAAGATATGATGGATGAATTGTTTGCACCAGTTGACATTTCCGAAGGATATTGAAAATGTTCTAATATATCTCTTTATGAGACACCCATATGGTACACTCTAAAATAGTGCAGCCAGATATAAGTACTACAAAGACATGCACTATAAGCCTTGAGGGGATATATACTACCTTAGTGTGGCTCGCGTCCCTAGTAAATCAAGAACGTTAAGCAACTTGAAGAGACACTGGATGGAGCGAAGGGAAGCTGAAAGCAAAGAATGTCTTGTTCAAGTTTTCAGAATAAGGTGTAAATGTTAGCAGGAAATAAGAAAAGAGTTAGTGATGCATTATGAGTATGATATGATACGTGGATGACAACGGTAGATAAAAAAGATGATAGTATTACAAAATATATAGTCAAGTAAAGGAAAAGAGAAGAGGTGATAGGCTCTGAAACAACAAAAGAGTATAGTCCATAAAGTCATATCCTCATTTCAAGAAACAAGTTCGTGACTCCAGTGCGACTACCTGAAGGAAAATTTAAAACCTCTGAATAATAGAAATCAATATGGATTGGTGAACAAAATAAACTAAACATAAATTAGGGACTGGGTGATTTGATAATAGTCGGCCTCATGAAAATTTCAGATTTCGTTCCAGCAGTAGGAGAATCAAGAACAGAAGAAGATTCAGGAGAAAACAGAGAATGGTCATTCTGGAAGACGCTTCCATAAATCAAGTAATGTAAGAAAAGTTAAGCTTAAGGGACTGTAGGTACCAGCTGCATTAAGTGTCACCCTCGCGAGTAGGGAATTTGTTATCCTTGATACAGAAGGATTATCGCAAGGCAACCAAGGGTCATTGGTGATGTGAAAGGATGCCAAAGATGAAGAGGAAAAATATCTATAGGAAGTTCGTCATAACTTCAAGTCTTAGTGCACCCTTAAAGGGGGAAATATGGAATAATGTGGCATTAAGTCAGAATTAAGTGGTTCTAGTGACTATGGAATGGTAAAGGAAGAATGCGGTAAATGAAAGATGAATGAGATGGCACTTACCCAAATTTTACAGATACGCTACGATTCAAGAATATTGTGCAAGCACGACGTCAAGGAGAGAAAGTAAAGGTTCATGCCCGAGCTGTTATTAATAAATAAGGAGCCAGTGCAATATATAAGTTAAGACGAAGGAAATAACCTAATAAAGATTACGAGGACTATTGATATGAGAATGGGCCAATAAGTAGTTAGTAATTGGTCAGGAAGATCCCAGTTATGGCTAAACAAGAGGTTACAGATGCGTCATCAGATCGTGTAAGATAAACATAGTAGAACCCAACATAGAGAATTCAGCCTTGAAGAATATCATTATAAGACTCAAAGATATATATTCAAACAAAAGTACGGGGATAAAAGAAAGTGCCACTGGGACGATAGTCAAAATATCAGTTTAGAAGCAACCATACAAGCACAAGGGCATGGAAATAAGCAACTACGGATGATCATAGGCAAGGAAGGACGTCAAAAGGTCCGTAATAAGCTCACAGCTTTACGAGAGTCAAAGGTTCTCCCTAAGTACTAGAACGAAAGACTAGTTGAGGAAATAAGGAAGAAGGATTCAACCTAAGCACAACGTCCTAAAGAGGAAATGGTCGGGTAACAACAGTATCACAACAACATTGGAAGCACTCCAAAGGAAAGTGGCACCTACTATGGCTAATGAACGGGAAGTAAATTTAAAAGTAATATTCGAGATCATATGAGTTGCACGAAAACTCTGGCATATGTGGGTACTAAGATAGGCTAAGTATGGACGCAACACGGGGGCAGAAAGACCAGGAAAAGTAATAGCTTATCTTGAAAGAAAGCTAAGATGGAACGAAAGAAATTATTCGATCAATGATCCGGAGTTGGTTACGTTATGAACGCACTTAAGGGTTCGGAGTTTTATACATGCAGCATATACATATATCCGTAGAAGATTCTGGTATACGTCAAATGAAAGAATTGAGCACAGGTCATAAACGAAGGATTATATTATTAAAGGGTTGTATCATGCATATTTCTCAAGCCCATGAAAGGCTATTAAGGTTGAACAGAGAGGAGAGGTAACTGAAGAGTTACATCAACTAAGTAATCAGGAGTCTGATTATTGGACCCAGAAAATTAGAAACATCGTGATCCAGAACATTGCAAGATCTCCCTTAAAATCAGTGGTACAAGAGAGATAGTACAACAACCATAGTCTATAACGGCTCTGCGATAAAGCTTGTAATAAGAAGTCAGTATGAAGCTTCCACCAGATTGTAATATTATAATAGAGCTTCATTTGTGGTATGAATCATACCTACGTGGAAGGGAGGTTATGAAAGAGATAAAAGATATGATACGAGATTTTAAGTAAGGTAAAGGTGAATAATGTACGAGATACTCAAATGCAAAAAGTTGTGAATAGTCCATACCTCGGATAGAAGGCTAGAAGTGCTAGGATTCAAATTCCAGGAATGATAGCGGCATAGCCAGTAGAATATCTTCCAGCCTATGGTCTAGGTATCGAAATGTGTAACTAGGATAGTAAAGAAGAGTTAGAGACAATATGATGTCTCGCTTGATGTTCCAAAATGATATAGGGAAATCTATGATGCAAGCAAGTTGAAAGGTTGAAAGTAATATAAATAGATATGTGTAGGTCGTAAGCTATTGTATGGTGAAGCGACAAGGTTCTAGAAGACAGGAGTAAGAAAAAGGACGGACGAGTGAGAAGGTAACGAAAATGGATAAGTCCTCAGAATAAGCCCATGAAATCAACAAGAGCAGATGGTTTCTCTAAGTTGTACAAAGTTCATTATAACCTGAATGAATTCAAAGAAATCTAAGACTAATAGCATTTACAAGAAATGAAATGCTCCCCTAGTAACTAGAATGAGGGTGTAATTGTGATAAATAAAGGATGACTTTTAGGCCTTCGATTGAGTAATGATCTAACGAAGAAAAGAAAGGGATCTTATGAATTGGACATGATTAAAATACCCAGCTATGAGATACGGTTATGAAAGTATGGTATCGCCCAAGGTGGATCAGTCTAATCATTTCAGATGTTCCCCGATGAAACGTGAGCCCTAGCGGCGGTGTTACATAAGAGGTCAAATTATCAGTGGTAGATGGTGAATCTAAAATAAATGGATGGAAGTTCAACAATATGAGATGAAATTAGACCATAAGTCTTAAGGATAAGCAACGAGAGTAAGCTGGAGTTAGTTGCAGAACTTAGTAATGATAAATCAAAGTAAGAGTTATGGTATAGTATGACCTATGTAGATGTGGTAAAGATTTAGGTCTATGAAATAAGATATAGCAATATTCACAAGTTCTACAAAGTACCGAGCGAAGAACTTCAGTATACCTATAGATGCCCAGAGGGAAATTTTATCAAGATTACAAAGTAAGGCCTAGAGATTGGCTAGAAGCTGGAGCAAAAAGGAGAGAAGAGTCACATAGGCACGCTCACAAAGTCTTTGTCGTACAAGATGCATGAAAGAAGGTAGAAACAATTACGAGATTGGAAAGATTCCGGCCACAAGTCATGGCGTGAGAAAGAGGCCTAAAGGAGGGAATGCCCTGGCCTTTGGATTTATTCACAGAACAATTGCCTAAATAGCAATGAGAGTATTAAGGTATTCATAAGAGCTATAAGTTATGAAAATAATAAGAGCATCAGTCAATATTCGAGGACGAATGTTCCAAAGGGGGAAATGATGTTACGCCCCGCAATATTAAGTCGATATTACGCCTTGCAGTATTATGTTACGACGATATTATACCATGTAGTATTATACGTGGAATTGCCGTAAGATAATTGACCTCAGTTCAAGGACGAGATTATTTGGAGATTATATGCATTATGCTATTTCAAACAAGTGATGAGTAAATTCGTGAAGGGGAGATGGTAAGCAAATCGAATAAAAGGAATTTTCGTCAAGTTTGGCAATTTTGGATAAAATACGGTCTAGGCTATAATACCCGGTATTTATGTACTAGTGCCGTACAAGGTACTACATGACGTAAGATGTACAAGGTATGAAAAAATGAGTATTATTTTAAGTAATTTGAGATAATTCTTAATTATGTGGGTGATTGGTTAATTATTAGATAACATGATATTACCTAATCAATTAAGGGATTATATTGGATAGAGATTAAGGGCATGAGGTGGTAGCCCCCCATGCAAATTGATATGATTCATGATACAAAATGAAAAGTGGCATCTAAAGTGTCATACAAATGACACCTACGTAAAGACTACCAATACATTAAAAAAGTTTGGGTTCTGGTCTTCATTGGCCTTAAATCAATCAAGGTAAGCTTATAAGCTTTCTTCCTAATTCAAACAATTCCAAGAACAGAAGTTAAATATCAATCCATCAAGAATGATTCCAACAACTATGTTGGCTTCAACGGAAATTAATCTTGAAACAGAACAATTCCAAACGAGATTTATTAACACAGTCGCAATGTGAGATTTTTTGATTCTAAAGGATTATGGTGCAACCTTTTTCAAGAATATCATACAAATTTTTCCCTACTCCAGGTATGTTAAGGCCCTCCCTTCTTTCTTTTGGCATTATCCATGTGATACGAACGAAACGTGCAAATGCACAAATTCCATAAATGACTCTATTCATAGAACTATTAAAGATATCTATGTTCTTGAATTTCCATGTGTCATAAAATTTTATCATATGTTCATGGGTCTCAGAAAAATATGAAAGTTGAAAAGAGTTTACTTTATGATATTACTCAAAGGAAAAATGGCCTTATGAAGCTCCGAAAGATTTTATTAACGTACTTTTTATGCATTACATACATGTGCATTGACCCATGACCAGATGGTGTTATATACGCGTATATATGTAAATATATGTATATGGGATATGGGAAAAGGTTACGGTGTTATATACACACTACCACCTGATCAGCTGGTATATGATAATGATGTTGCCCACAGTGGTTATAATATGATTCAAACGGTGTTATATACGCGTATATATTTATGTATATTCAAATGGAATTATATACGCATATATATGTATTTATATATATGTATATGGGATATGGGAAAGGTTATGGCGTTATATACGCACCACCACCTGATCAGCTGGTATACGATGATAATTTTGCCCACAGTGGCCGATATGATATGATGGGATTCCCTCAGAGGCTGATGATGTTATGAAACATATACCTATGCATGACATGGAATTCATATGCATATGCATGACACTATAAGTATTTCATGATTTACAGAGTTATTTAGACTTACATGTCGAGTCTCTTACTCCATGTTTCTCTCATGTCTATTATTTACTGATTTTCATTTCTTGCATACTCAGTACATTATTCGTACTGACGTCCCTTTTGCCTGGGGACACTGCGTGTCATGCCCGCAGGTCCCGATAGACAGGTCAAGAGCCCTCTAAGTAGGCTATCAGATCGTCGGAAGATATTGGTGCACTCCATTTGCTTCGGAGTCGCTTGTTTGGATTAGTGTGACTTAGACGAGTATTGTTTGGTATGGCGGGACTCTATCCGACCTTTATGACATTTATGTACTCTTAGAGGCTGGTAGACATATGTCATATATGTGAAAGATTGTACGGCCTTGTCGGCCTATGTTTTGAGTTTGTAAATGATTATGTTGGCATATTAGGCCCGTATGTCACGTGTATATGATAATGTAATAAAAAAGATATGATACGTTGGTACTCGGTTGAGTAAGGTATCAGGTGCCCGTCGCGGCCTATCAGTTTAGGTCGTGACAGTTAGTGGGTTTCTAAGATAACACATAAGGCAGATGGGAGTGTGAGAGGTTTAAAGCTAGACTGGTAGTGAAGGTCTATACTTAACAGGCTGGAGTAGATTACATTGAGACTTTCTCACCTGTAGTAAAGACTTCAACAATAAGGGCTCTGATTGGGGTAGAAATTAAGAAGGGACGGAAAATGTTTAAATTAAATGTCAATAATGCTTTTCTTCATGGTGATTTACATGAAGAAGTATACATGGAGACACCACCGGTCTATTTGTAGAACAGCCTAGAATGGTATGCAAACTAAACAAGTCCTTGTATGGACTAAAGCAAGCCAGTAGGCAATGGTATGCTAAGCTAAATGAAGCTCTTTGTTCTAAAGGGCATACTCATTCTATGTTTGACTACTCCTTGTTTTATAAGGGGAGAGGCAGTTCAGTAATCTTTATAGCTGTCTATGTATATGATGGTATCATCATAGGAGCCCACTTAGAAGAAATTGATAGTTTAAATAAATTTCTTCATGAAACATTCATAATAAAGGACCTAGGAAGATTACATTACTTTCTAGGATTTGAGATACTCTATAAGAGTGATGGAGTTCTGATTACACAAAAAAAGTTCGCCCAAGACCTTCTCAAGGAATTTGACTGTATAGGTTGTACATTTGTGTCTTCACCCCTTGATTCAACAATAAAGTTAAAGGGAGATGATGGAATACATCTTTCAAATCCTGGTCATTATAGGAAGTTAATAGGGAAATTGATTTTCCTTACAGGAACTAGACCTGACATAGCCTATAGTGTTCAACACTTAAGCCAATACTTGCAGCATCCTAGAGACACACACCTAAGAGAAGCATTGCATGTACTAAGGTATTTGAAAGGAACTATATCTCTGGGGATTTTTCTGTCAAACGGTAGGGATTACAGGATAAGGGCATTTTGTGACTCTGATTGGAAGCTTGACCTAAAACAAGAAAACCAGTCAGTGGCTATATAGTATTGATTGGTGATAGTCCCATAAGTTGGAAATCCAAGAAGTAATCTACTATTTCATTGTCCTTAGCAGAAGCAGAGTATAGAGCAGTAAGGAAGGTAGTTGGAGAACTGGTCTGGCTTGCAAGACTACTTGAAGAACTCATAGTGCCCTTCTCTACACCTATACCTGTTTTCTGTGATAGCTAAGCTACACTTCATATTGCAAAGAATCCTGTCTCTCATGAGCGGACAAAACACATCGAAGTGGATTTCCATTTTGTACGAGACATTCTTCAAGAGGGAATGATCTCACTGCATTACATTCCTACTCATGTACAACTTGCAGACTTCTTCACCAAATCCTTACCAGGCAACAATCATACTCTTCCACTTGGCAAGTTGGTTGTGGATTCCCCACCTCAAACTTGAGGGGGGGGGGGTGTTGATATTATTTAATAATTAGCCACATTTTAATAGTTAGCCATATTCTTTATATAGGCCAATTGTGTAATTAGTTAGGATGTTATTGTAATAAGTCAGTTTAGGTCATTAGTTAGTTAAAGGTCGGTTGTATACGTATAAAGGGGACTGTACAGATATTTTTGCAGTAAGAAGAAAATTCATTTGTCCTCTTTATCTATCTCTCGAAGCTTCTCAGCGAGAATGTCTTTCTTCTTCCATGGGAACTTAGTTCGAGCTCATCGGCATTGCTAATCCTTCAGATTTCATCAACATTCATGTATCTGTTATACATTATATATGTGGGCACACTCCTGCATTTCAAATAATTACTTAATCCCATGTATAATGGAAATTTTACACAAATATATGGGCACAAGATTTCTATTATATAAGGACTTAAGTGTTATGTTTTAAAATAGAGGAGTTGTATCCATATATAAGTAGATTAAAATAAATTGAATTGAAGTAGTCAAAAGGCAAATTGAAATTAAAGCAATCAAATTTATATATATTAAGTTTTACGATATGTTTACAATAAATATTTTTCTCGTCACATGTCTGAAACAAAAACTTAGCCCAGTTAGAAAAGTGTCTTAAATTTGCTCTATTCAAATATGACAAGTTTCTAGTGGCAACTTGTGTATAAGTTATACTAAGTTGGCTGACAATTTGTTTAAGACTTGAAAAGTTTGAATTGGCGAGTTATAAGAGATGACTCAAGTAGGAGGAAGAAAATTTCAAATTGATGACGTTTGGTGATGTCAACAATAATATAAGCACAATGTTTCATTCTCATCCTCTTTCATTTAGAAGTATCAAGATCAGAAAGATGTAGTCGTCTATAGGACAATAGAGAGGTAAAGAGAGTTCTCTCTGCAATTATAAGGAGTAAAGAGAATTTGTAAAGTATAATGGGAGAAATGTTAGAGAAATAAGTGTTGGGATACACTTATTTGAAATTCCTCTTGAAGTTTATAAAAAATAAGTATAGGTGCACAACGTAGAGCAGTTTATAAGAAGTTGTTTGCATAGGAGGCACGATTCTAGAGAGATCGAAACACTCCCATGAGTTAGAGAGCTTCAAGTAAGATCAGATTGAGAATGAACCGATCCATTGTATTAGAAAATTCAAGCTAGGACAATTCAGCGTCACTATGTCTCTATTGTCGTTATTGTCTTATTGCGTTATCTTTTTTAATCAACAGTATCTATTGATCCTGTTTGCAACATAATGAATTGGTGTTATCATTTGATAACCTCATACTTATGTCACTAAAGGTTACTAATTATATTACGGTGAATCAGTTGATTCTCATATTAAATTCCCCAACTTCATGGCAACTTTTCTTATCATGACTCCTTGTATACGGCCGAAATGGAAGGAGTCCGATTTTGAAGTCTCTGTTATGCCTAGTCCGAGCTCGGAGGGCTCAAAGTAAAGTTCGAAGCCTAATCTCAGAATGCATATCTCGAGAGAGCACAACGAAGGCCCGATATGGCCTACCTCGAGGCAGTGCAAAATCGATGACAATCAAGAAAAAGTGGGAATTTCTCAAGGGCATATAGGTCAAGGCGCAAATCTCAGGATTGGTTCGTACAAATTCGTACTAGGCGTTTATACAGCTGTACCAACAGAATTCTTTGTCATAATTAGAAATGCACCAGATTAGGGTTTTCCCTTCCTATATTCCAATCATTTGTAAGAATCATTATTCACTACTATAGAATATTCTACTCTGCTTTTCTCGTTCGCTGTGCTCGAGATTATTCTTCAACTAACTAACCTCGAGACCCCGAGGCTATCGAGCTCGAGGCCCCCGTTTCCTTTGACAACACTGGTTTGATTATCATATTCTTCTTATTTGCACCTAATATTTCTAGCTTATCTACTAGTATTGAAATAAATCACATATTTTTAGAACCACAAATCAAGTATAATTGTTAGCACCATTTTTTGAGGTAAATAGTTTGCTAAATATAATAGTGATTATTTTGGTGCTAGGTTTCTGATAACACACGTTATTCTTCATACTTTTTCTTGTACAAAGATCCTTTGATTTCAGTTTAAAAAATGTCTAACTCAGCAGATGCACATGGAAATGACGGTCTCGAGTTCCATGGAGAAAATAGTGCAACAGCTTCAGGGGTCGGTGTGCCATCGCTAAACCCTGGGGTAGCACCAGCACCAAACCCTGTCGACGTAGGTTCACACATTGCTTTGCATGTCGATTTTGGTACTGATATTGAAGGAAGTGTACGCGGAGAAGACCAATCTGATGCACAAAGGACACATGATCGAGAAGAAAGAGAAGTTAGTCTACAAGTAATTTTTGAGATGTTGCAAGCATAACAAGTTGCTATCGCTCAGTTACAGAGTCAACAAAAGATTCCAAGCATAGCAGGACCAAAATTAGCTCCTCGAGTTGAGCCAGCCCCAGAAAGATCAAGAAATAATAGGTCATGAACGGACCCCACCATCATGAGGATGCTAGAGGAACTCACTAAGAAGATCGAAACACGATAAAAGAGGATTGAAGACAACGATAAGAAGGTAGAAACATACAACTCGAGGGTCGACCAGATCCTAGGAGCACCTCCGGTCTTGAAAGAACTAGTTCGAAGAAGTTTGTACAGAAACCATTCCCACCGAGTGCGGATCCGAAGCCCATTCGGAAGAAGTTCCGGATGCCTGACATCCCAAAATATAACGGGGAGCACAGATCCCAACAAGCATATCACCACATATACTTGTGGTATAAAAGGAAATGATTTGAAGGACGACGAGATCGAGTCTGTCCTACTGAAGAAATTTGGAGAAACCTTGTCCAAGGGGTCCATGATGTGGTATCATAACCTGCCCCAAAACTCAATAGATAAGCTGCCATGTTGGCAAACTTATTTGTAAAGGCACATGTTAGTGCCATAAAGGTTGCAATGAGGAAGTCCGATGTATTCAAAATTAAGCAATGAGAGAACGATATGTTGAGGGAGTTCGTCTCCCATTTCCAGTTGGAACGAATGGAATTACCACCAGTCTCTGATGAATGGGTTGTACAGGCCTTCACATAGGGACTAAATGAACGAAGCTCAATAGCTTCGAGGCCGTTGAAGTAGAACTTGATCGATTATCCCGCCGTAACTAAGGCGGATGTGCACAACAGGTACCAGTCGAAAATTAGGATCGAGGACGACCATTTGGGATCCCCCTCGGGCTCAGTTTATCAAAGCAGGTTAAAAGCAAAGGAATAAGGAAATGCGGAAAGGGAGCCAAGGCTGACAAAGAAAGATATCAGCCATACGTTGAAGACAGAAGAAACACTTTGAGGCATAATATACCTCGAAATGACCGAAGAGCGAATCGAGGCCGAAGCTCCCGAGGACTCGTGAGCAAGATAGGGTTTGACAGGAACTCGGGACCGATGGAAGCACCCCGATTGTCAGAATGCAACTTCAACATC
Source organism: Nicotiana knightiana (assembly GCA_005239525.1). Lineage (NCBI taxonomy): Eukaryota > Viridiplantae > Streptophyta > Magnoliopsida > Solanales > Solanaceae > Nicotiana > Nicotiana knightiana. The sequence goes on along the minus strand of ML418384.1, from coordinate 9,750 downwards.
GATGCCTCAAACATCGTATCAGCCTTCAGCAAGATTAGAGATACTATATGACTCAAGCCCATACAGTATGATCCTTCTCAAAGGAACCCCAACGTAATGTGCAAGTATCATGATATTCATGGTCATAGGACCGAAGACTACAGACAGCTTCGAGAGGAGGTAGCCCGATTGTTTAAGGAGGGGCACCTTCGAGAATTTCTCAACGACTGGGCAAAAAAACATTTTCGAGAGAGAGATGCAAATCGGAAGAATGAACCAGAAGAGCCCCAACATGTCATTCACATGATCATCGGAGGAGTCGACGTCCCACAGGGACCCATATTCAAACGAACGAAAGTATCCATCACAAGGGAGAAGAGGACTACATACCCGAGCACGCCCTTACTTTCAGCGAAGAAGAGATCGAGGCCTTATCTTAGCCTTATAATGATGCACTGGTAATTTCTATCCTTTTAAATAAAGTTCAAGTTAAACGTGTGCTCGTGGATCCAGGTAGTTTGGTCAATATAATCAGGTCGAGGGTAGTGGAGCAGCTCGGGCTGCTCGACCAAATCATATCTGCCCCTCGAGTACTAAATGGATTCAACATGGCAAGTGAAACAACAAAGGGGGAAATCATCCTTCCAGTCAACGCGACCGGAACCATACAAGACATAAAGTTTCATGCCATCAAATGTGATATGAGATATAATGCTCTACTTGGAAGGCCATGGATCCATAGTATGAGGGTGGTTCCATCCACACTTTATCAAATGAAGTAAAAGGATGTCGTGAAAATGGTATACGGACAGCAGCATGCAGCTAAGAAGATTTTCGTAGTGCACGGCTTGGCACCGATATCGACACCATCTACCTCGGAGAAGTCAATAGATAATCAAGTATCCAAATAGCAACCACAACACATACCCTCGGTTAAGCCCGACGAACAGGTGGTAGAGTATGAAGAAGAAGATTTCCTCACCCCTCGAACCTTCGCCGCGCCCGAAGAATCAGATGCAACGAAGTCCACAATCGAAGAACTCGAGCAGGCCAATTGAGCGAGCATCTTCCGAAAAAAGGTATATCTGAGAACAGGATTAACCCCCGAACTCTGGAAAAAAATCATTCAATTTCTTATTGATAACATTGATTGCTTCGCTTGGTCCCATTTAGATATGACAGGGAATCCACCGGAGATAACCACCCATCGACTAAGTGTCGACCCCGGATTCAAACCGGTGAAGAAAAAAAGGAGACCTCAGTCCGATGTAAAGAATGCACTCATCAATGATGAGGTAGCTGAACTTCTCAAAATAGGATCCATTAGAAAGTAAAATACCCCGAATGGCTAGCCAACATAGTGGTAGTCCCCAAAAAAAGGGAATAAACTTAAAATGTGTGTGGAATATAAGGATTTGAATAAAGCATGCCCTAAATATTCCTTCCCACTGCCCAACATCGATCGATTGATAGATGCCACGGCTGGCCTCGAGATCCTTACTTTTCTCGACGCCTACTCCGGGTACAATCAAATTTAAATGAATCCGAAGGACCAGGAAAAGACTTTGTTTATCACGAAATATGGTGCATACTGATATAGTGTAATGCCCTTGGGGCTAAAACATGCGGGAGCAACATATCAGCGCCTAGGTAATAAGATGTTCGAACATCAAATAGGCAAATATATGGAAGTTTACATTGATGACATGCTAGTTATGTCCCTACGTGCAGAGGACCATTTGACTCATTTGTAGGAGACGTTCGATATCCTAAGAAGATACAACATGAAGCTCAACCCCGAGAAATGCGCTTTTGGAGTCAGCTCGGGTAAATTTTTGGGCTTCATGGTCGGATAGCTGCTTTAGGCCGATTCATCTCGAGGTCTGCCTTAGGCCGATTCATCTCGAGGTCTTCAGATCGGAGCCATCATTTATTCTCTCTACTTAAGGAGAAAAATGACTCTGCATGGACCCCGGAGTGTCAACAAGCCTTGGAAGAATTAAAACGGTATCTTTCGAGACCACCCTTGCTTCATACACCAAAGGAGGATGAAACGATCTATTTATATTTAGCCGTGTCCGAGGTAGTGGTAAGTGTCGTGTTGGTTTGAGAAGAGAAAGGTACGCAATTTCTTGTCTATTATGTAAGTCGAACCCTTGGAGATGCTGAAACCAGGTATCCGCGTTTAGAAAAATTAGCCCTAGCATTAATAAGTGCATCTAGGAAGTTGAAACCATATTTTCATTTTCATCCTATATGTGTATTAACTATGTATCCACTTCGAAACATTTTGCATAAGCCTGGATTATCGGGCAGATTGGCTAAATGGGCCATCAAACTCGGAGGGTATGATATCGAGTATCAACCTCGAACGACCATCAAGTCTCAAATTTTGGCAGACTTCATGACCGGTTTTATTCCTGCCTTCGTGCCCGAAGTAGAAGAGGAACTCTTGTTAAAAACGGGCACATCATCGAGGGGATGGACCCTCTTCACTGATAGTGCCTTGAATGTGAAATAGTCGGGGCTTGATATAGTTCTAAAACCGCCTACGGTAACATTATTACACAATCTATAAAAACTTTGAAATTGACTAACAATGAGGCTGAGTATGAGGCCATGATTGTAGGTCTCGAACTAGCCAAAGGCCTGGGAGCAGAGGCCATCGAGGCAAAATGTGATTCTCTTTTCGTAGTAAACCAAGTGAATGGAAGTTTTGAGGTTCGAGAAGATAGGATGCAAAGATACTTAGAATGGACCCTGGTCCATGTACCTCGAGAATAGAATAGCGAGGTCGATGCACTCGCAAACTTGGGTTCGTCTGTTGAAGAAGATGACATAGTCCCGGGACTATCGTAAAACTATCAAGGTCGGTGATCAAAGAGGGTCATGCAGAAATTAGCTCAACAAGGCTAACATGGGATTGGAAGAACAAGTACATCGACTACTTAAATCATGGGAAGATCCCCACGGACCCAAAAGAATCGAGGGCCCTCCGAGCCAAAGCAGCCCGATTTCACAGGACGAGAATGGAACATTGTATAGGATACCTTGGACGGACCATTGGCAATATGTTTGGGACCAGGGGATACTAATTATGTGCTACGAGAAATCCACCAAGGCACTTGTGGGAATCATTCTGGTGTCGATTCTTTGGTTCGCAAGGTGATCAGAGCGTCATATTACTGGGATAGCATGGAGAAGGACACCAAGGAGTTTGTTCGAAGATGTGATAAATGTCAAATATTTGCACCGATGATCCATCAACCCAGTGAACAACTACACTCGGTCCTATCCCCATGGCCATTCATGAAATGGGGGATGGACATCATCAGTCCCCTGCCAACGGCACTAGGTAAAGCTTGATTTATCTTATTTATGACTGAATACTTCTCAAAATGGGTGGAAGCGCATGCCTTCGAGAAGATAAGATATAAAGAAGTCATCAACTTCATATGGGACTACATCATATGTTGATTCAGGATTCCCTCTGAGATAACATGCGATAATGGGAAGCACTTCATTGGCAGCAAAGTAACAAAATTCCTCGAATACCATAAAATCAAAAGGATCCTATCAACGCCTTATCACCAAAGCGCAAATGGTCAAGCCGAGTCCAAGAACAAAACCGTCATCCAAAACTTGAAAAAGAGGTTAGATGATGCGAAGGGGAAATGGAGAGAAGTGTTTCCCGAGGTACTATGGGCATATCGAACGACATCAAAGTCGAGCACAGGGGAGACCCTGTTTTCATTGGTATATGGGTCCGAGGCTTTGATCCCAGTCGAGGTCGGGGAACCAAACGTCAGATTTCAACATACCACCGAGGACTCAAACAATGAGTCCATGAACACCTCCCTTGAGATTTTAGATGAAACGCGTGAGGACACATTAGTTCGAATGGCCGCTCAAAAATAAAGGATCGAAAGGTACTACAATAGAAGAACAAACCTTTGCTACTTCAGAGTCGAGGACTTAGTTTTAAGGAAAGCTACCCTCAATACTCGAAACCCAAATGAAGGGAAGTTAAGCCCTAATTGGAAGGACCGTACCGTGTCCACGGAGTCGTACACAAAGGATCCTACAAACTTAGCACAATGGAAGGAATACAAAAACCAAAACAAATGGAATATATCGTTGCTCAAACGTTATTATTGCTGAGGTATAACCTTTTCCCTGTTTCATTTATATTTTATACTAACTCCTTGAAGGTGTTCAATTGGAGATATCGAAGCACCATTCAACTCGAAGACCTTGGGTTTTAAAGCATGTGTTGCACACTTTTCCCCTTAGATCGGGTATTATCCCAAATGGGTTTTACCGGCAAGGTTTTTAACGAGGCAACTCCTATATGCTACCTAGGTATTCAAGGCTTCTTTTCTATCTACCTCGAATACTGGGGGGCATCACCCTCGGAGGTTACATTTTCGAAGAAAATAAGTCATGCCAAGGAGGACCTCGATAGGACAATGTTGTAATGACCCAAACAGTCAAATGAACTGTGTTCATATAGAATAATCGAGCCCTCGATGGGAAAAACATGTACGCATGTATCGATCACTCAAAGAAGCATTCTTATTATATCGAAACACTTTTTTGCCTCGAAGATGTCTACTATTTTCACATTTAATGGCTCAAGGGCCAAATATACTCAAATACTCGGTGACTGTCATCGACAGTCAACACGTAGAGCCATCAAAACCTCGAGCCTATAAGACCTCTACGAGCCATACTTGAACTTACAAGACCTCAATCAGGCAAACTCGAACTTATAAGACCTCAATGAGTCATACTCGAACTTACAAGACCTTAATGAGGCATACACGAACTTATAAGACCTTAAAAAGGCACCCGCCTCGATATTAAGGCCAAGGCCATCTCACTCGGGGACTAAAGGCTACGACAATATGAAAAGGCCACGGCCAAAATAATGCGGCTCGGAGACGTCCGACTTCCGCCATAAAACTAAAGGCCTTCAAACAGTTCGAAAAAGCGGTTAAATCAGGCTACCCTCGGCATAAGCAAAGGGGCTTCGATAAAATCAGCCCTGAATAATGTGAAGGCTTCGAAAACATCAGCCCTCGAGAAAACCCCAAGAGGTATTCAACTATCGTTGCACATCGACTTGCAAATGAGGTTCCGAACAATCGAACCATCGAAAAGTCAAACGAATATAAAAACACGCCAAGGCATAACAAAATATTTACAAGTCTTTAGCCAGAAATGGTGAAATTGTAGTCATTTTAGAGGTCGAATTGACCCAATCTAAAAAAAGCCTAAGGGCCGATATGTAATAGCCCAAGGGCTGATATGTAAGAGCCTAAGGGACAATATAAAGAGCCTAAGGGTCAATCTAAAGAGACTAAGGGCCCACCTGAAGAGCCTAAGGGCTGATGTTTTAAAGCCCAAGGGCTGATACTTAAATAACTTAAAGGCCGAAGCACACCACGCTCGGAACCTTACCCAGTTCGAATTCGAATGTCTCGAGCTAAAGCTTAGCTCGAATATCGGACCCTAAGTGGTCACTTATTATCTTCGTTGATCGAACACGAAACCTAAGGGTATTATATTCTAAGTCCAATACATTGGGCTGATCGTCAACAATACCAAATCTCATTTCAAAAGGTAAAGGAAAGACGGGAATTAACACAACACAAAGATGAAACAAAAGATTCTCTATATACAGATGATGTTCCAAAAGTATGTTTATAAAGCTCCCACACAGAGCCCTTACACAAAAGAAAGAAAATGACAGAAGCTTAGTCTACTGTTGGGGTCACTCGATCAGAGGTAGTTTCCTCAGGAGCTGCATCTTCGACAGCTTGACCTTCGGCAGCCTGATCTTTGGCAGCCTCTTCCTCCTTGGGGACTTCGTCTTCACTCTCAGAGCCCCTGGCAGGATCCTCATTGGAAGTGAGCAATGTCGCGGCCTCTTCTTCCAAGGCCTTCACCTTCTTGATCTCAGCAAAAAGATCAAAGCCTTCGACATGCACCTCCTCGAGGGATTTCCTTCGAGACTCCAGCCGAGCTTGATTGATGGCCCATGTTAACTTAAGCTCGGCCGCGTCAGCTGCCTTCTTAGCCCGAGCATTGGCAGCAGCAGCAGCAGCATCAGTCCGGTATGTAGACATAATTGCATCATCTTCGGACAAGGTTTTGGATAATTCTGCGGCCGACTCAATATGAAAGTCCTTATATTTACGGCTTTCTTCCTTTGCATCCTAAATTTGGTTCTCAATCGAGGCCAGCTTCTCTCAAAGAGTATCCTTCTCAGAGGCCATATCATCCATGTGATGTTTCAACCCGAGGATCTCAGCATTTTTGATCCTAAGCTCCTCCCAAAGATGCCCCACTAGGTCATCTTTCTGCTTAAGCTGCAAGAATCTAGTCGATACATTATACACTAAAATGAGTAAGCATAAAATAATCCCACAAAGGCTATATTACCAGCTCAACGGAATCGGCCCGCTCTCGGGACACCTTCTCCGAACTTGCTCGAAGATCATTGAGTTCCCCCTCCCTTTTGGTATAAAGAGCCTTGAGCTCATCTGACTCTGACCTGAATCTCCTAAGCTCATATTCATAGTGGGCCAGCTCAGCTCGTGACTTGGAAAAGGCTTGGTCAAAGAGCATCACGACCTAATAAACAAAGGAATAAGGTTAGAAAGGCAAGAATCAAACTCAAGATATAATTGTTAAGGCGATGATTACCTATTTCCGAAATTTCTCGGCCTTTTCAAAAATGAACGAGGTGTCAAGGTCGGGGCCTTCCTCGACCTCGGTGAAGCACTCTCCAAATATATCGTTCTTTCCGTGGGATGCCCCCACGTTCGGAGTCTTCATATCTTGGGCATCCCGTATTTGCCCTGAAGAAAACAACGGGCCTGGCGGAGAGTTGTCCACTTCAATTACCCTGAGTGGCTCAATCGGGGCCTTCTCTCACTTTCGAGGAGCCTCAGGGTTGAGTTCTACGAACTCATCTAGCAAGTGCCTTTCAATACAAGTCCCTTTAGAGATCCCCTCAGCTCGAAATTGAACCACCTCGGCAACCTTCGGTGCAGTGACCTTTGAAGCATCGGTACCGCGTCCCATCCGAGTTGCTAACGGGAGGGCATCGCCTTCACCCTCAGTCTCATCTCCCTCTTCGTCCTCAGCATGAATACTTGCAGCAACTTTGAGAGACAAGGACACTGTGTCGGCCCTGGGTTTTCGAAGCATGGACTTTTTTGGCTTCTAGGACTCCGCCGGTGTCTCTTTCTTTCTCTTCTTATCCTTGGCAGGTTTTTGGGTCTCTACCTCGCCAGATAGGGGCAGCCTCATTGGAACAGCATCTCCGAGGCCTACATAAGCGCAAAAGTTAAGTGTGTTGTCAAAAGATATTTTACTAAGGGATTCAAGTATGTCAATGATAAAAACTCACCATGGTTTTTGGCCTCCCATGGGCCTTTGGCTAAGTCGCGTCAGACGCGCTCGACATATGTTGAGGTGGAAGCTAGTTTCCAAACCCAGCCCAGAAGGTTCTTAACTGCACCAGGGTACCACTCGACGGCTGAATCATCATAAGGGAGTTAGTCCGAATAAAAAAGAAAACATTTGATTAATGAAACGTACTCAGCAAATCCAAACTTACACTTCATATTCCATTCCTCGGGGAATGGCATCTTTCCGGCAGGAATTAGGTCGGAGGTCCTGACTCAGTCATTATCTTCATCAATGCTAGCAAAGAAAGACTTCGAAGATCGACGTTCTAATTTTATCAGGCCACCTCGATAGAAAAGAGGGATTTATAGTCTAATCATAAGGTCGAGGGTAAAAGGCGTCCCCTCGACCTGACTCGAAAAATACCTATCAGGTAATAATTCGCTAGAAGGAAGGATAGATTTGGCCGAGCGTCACCCGATATTGTCGACAAAAATCGAGGATCACTGGATCTTGCAGGGGCAAAGAAGGTTCTACGGGACCTAAGGTGAATGGGTATGTGTATACACTTAGGAACCTGCTTTGTAAGTGGTTATGTCCTCTTCATTTGAAGGGATCTCCACTTGTACTGCATCCCCGCAACGGCAATCCGCCTTCACTTTTTCGGGTTTGGTTATTAGGCTAATATATCGAGACATGGGTTTACATCGTCCCGCAACCGAGGAAGGTTTTTCGATCATGAAATCAGAAGACGTTTCACAAGGCCCGGGGGTACACTCCTCAATGCGAGGAGGTACTAATGATTTGCTCTTAGACGAGTGTGATGACGAAGGGACTTTCTCTTTTTGGGGAACTGTCTTGGAAGTTTTTGCCATTTCAGAAGAAGAAGAAGAAGAAACTGGTTTAGAGATGAACACAAGGAAAGGGTAAGTGTAGAGAAGAGTTGATGAAGATTTGAATATGTTGTAGAAAGTAAAAGTATGAAAAGTGAAAGATTGGAGTATTTATAGGGGCCATCTAAACGTGTTGGAGAAGCTAAAAGGACGGCCAATAGCCGTTATCGATTTATGGTTTTTTGAGAACTGTACAGACATAACCTCTGCACGACCTTTCTGTCACACCAATCGCTGACCTCACATGACTGACATCATGATTGGGATATCGAAGGGTTAAGAATTCAAATCGTCTCTTATCATTTCATTTTAAGAAACACGGGGACTATCTGTATATGGCCAAAATCATAGGAGTCTGATTTCGAAGTCTCTGTTATCTCGAGCACGAGCTCGGAAGGCTCGAAGTAAAGTTCGAAGTCCAATCTCAAAATGAATACCTCGAGAGAGCACATCGAAGGCTCGATACGGCGTACCTCGAGGCAGTGCAAAATCGATGACAGTAAAGAAAAAGCAAGAATTTCTCAAGGGCATATAGGTCAAGGCACAAATCTCAGGATTGGTTCGTACAAATCCGTACTAGGAGGTTATAAAGTTATACCAATAGAATTCTTTATCATAATTAGAAATGTACCAAATTAGGGTTTTCCCTTCCTATATAAAAGGGACCCCAATCATTTGTAAGGATCATTATTCACTGCTATAGAATATTCTACTATGCGTTTCTCGTTCGCTGTGCTCAAGATTATTCTTCAACTTTATTGTTCTTCGTTTATTGTTCATACTTTATTTCTACTAACTAACCTCGAGACCCCGAGGCTATCGAGCTCGAGGCCCCCGTTTTCTTTGACAACACTTGTTTGATTATCATATTCTTCTTATTTGCACCTAGTATTTCTAGCTTATCTACTAGTATGAAATAAATCACATATTTTTAGAACCACAAATCAAGTATAATTATTAACACCACTTTCGAAGTAAACACTCCTAATTTAGGAACTCTTATGAGTTGTGATCTACACATCTTTTACATCAGCACTCCAATAGAACCTTTCTCTTGGCTTGCTGTACAATGCATCTACTAGGAATTCGGTGGTTCTCTGCGTACCTCCCCTCGAACTTCCAGCAAAGGAGCTTGTAAGTTAACATAGTACAACTTGCACACAAGTTACTATTAAACAACCTGGCCAAGTTTTGATTAAAGAAAATTCAAGGCACTTTTCTAACAAACCCAATGTGTAATGGAAATACTACACAAACAAATCGACTATAGGATTTCTATTATATAAGAAATTAAGTGTTAGGTTTTGAAATAGAGAAATTGCAATTTGTATCCATATATAAATTGAAGTAAATAAATCAAACGGAAAAGTGAAACTAAAGAAATTAGATTTATATATATTAACTTTGTGGAATTTTAAAAACAGAATAAATATTTTTGTGGGCACATGTTTGAAAATTT
>ML418383.1:0-41136 GCA_005239525.1 Nicotiana knightiana | reverse complement strand
TAATTGATTTATTGTGATTTTTATAGGACGGTATGACGAGTAAAAATCACATGCTCACAATAACAACTCCCAGAACTTAGTGTCACACTTCCACGGACTATCTACGAATACTACAAATAAGGGGTTTGAACAAAAGTAAATACATTTGTTTCTGGAATATCTAGAACAAAATACAAATGAAGTAGAAGGGACGCCAAGGCCTGCGGACGCCTGCAGGACTACCTCGGGGTCTCCACTGGAGTGAAGGCAGCAACCTCGATCTATGGTCTGTAGGGTCCTACACCGGCATCTGCACAAAAGTGCAGAGTGTAGCATTAGTACAACACACCCCATATACTGAGTAAGTGTCGAGCCTAACCTTGGCGAAGTAGTGACGAGGCTAGGACACGACAACCAAACTCAACCTGTGCAGTTTAACAATATACGGAGAAAAATAATACAATGAGAAATAGACAGTTAAGCATAAGGGGAAACATGCTGAGGGGAGGAAATATCAATTTATGAAAGTAACGAGGTAAGGCACAATTTAGATATCAATTTAAGCAACGGAATAGAAATTCGAAAACAAGTGTACGGCATCACCCTTCGTGCTTTTATTCTCGTCCTCACCATTGGAATCAATAAATTCGGCACGACATCACCCTTTGTGCTTTTACCTCACAATATCATGGCACGAAATTATCCTTCGTGCATTATCTCTCATGTCATGGCACGACATCACCCTTCGTGCTTTTACAAATCACAATATTGGCACGACATCACCCTTCGTGCTTTTACAAATCACAATATTGGCACGACATCACCCTTCGTGCATTAACATTCACTCAAAATCTAACGCACGGCATCACCCTTCGTGCTTTTACACTCTTCCTCACCCAAACACATCAAATTATAGCAATCCAACAAGGAACAATATAACAGAGTAAACGGAAATAAACCATAACCTCCCAACAAGGTAGTCAACAGTAGAATTATTACCATCCCGGCAAGGGAGTCAACAGCTATATCCAATCTCACTTAGTGAATAACTTCACATAAAAATCTTCGACTGAAACTAATACTCAACACTGTTCAATATCAAGGAATTTCAACCAACATGGATAACAATAAAGTGAAACTCAAGTATTACTTAACGCAAAACAACATAGATCACAATATTCGACTGACGGGCATGCTGACACCAACGTAAAGGTACTCGTCACCTCACCTATAAGTTGAACACAATACTTACACATAGAAAATAGGACACGACACCTATTCCCTCAAGCTAAGGTTAAGTCAAACTCTCACCTCAAATTCCACGACCAAAATCAAGCCTCGATTACCGTTTTCCCTTTTGAATTTGACTCCAATTCACTTGTATCTAGACATATTCAACTCAATAACATCAATAAATGCCAAATAATTCCATCCCAATGCTTAATTATAGGTTCTACATCATTCTTCCCAAAAAGTCAAAAATCGACCCCGGGCCCGCTTGGTCAAAACACGAGGTTCGGACCAAACCCCAATCACCCATTCACCCACAATCCCGAATATGTAATTAGTCTCGAAATACGACCTCGAAACGAGGGCTAAATTTCAATTATTCAAAAATCCCTAACTCTACCAAATCACCAATTTTCTACTATTAAAACCCTAGAATTCTTGATAAAAGTTTATGAAATCATTAGGAAATTGAAAGAAACTAGTTTGGGGTCGCTTAGCTATGATTTGGGAAGAAACTCTCTTGAGAAATCGCCCTTGGTCTTCTATTTTGGTGAAGAAATGAAAATGAAATCGGGTGAAACATCTAACTTAAACACTGCCCGACCCTCGCACTTGCGGTACCTGGGTCGCACCTGTGCTTTCGCAGGTGCGGAAAATCCATCGCACCTGTGGAAATGGGCTAGGTCACTGAGGACCGCACCTGCGGAACCGCTTCTGCGAAGATTGTGTCACACCTGCGGAATTGGGCTGGCTGGGGTTGGAATGCACCTGTGGCTGGGGATCCACACCTGCGGTCTCGCACCTGCGGCCCAAGGCTCGCAGGTGCGGGCACACCAGAACTGGTGCACCAGCAGTGATTCTTCAACTCTGAACACCTCGGAACCTACCCAAAACTCACTCGAGCCCTCGGAGCTACAAACCAAACATGTACACAACCTCAAAAACATCCTACGGACTTACTCGTGCGATCAAATCGCCAAATTAACATCTTAAACAACGAATTTAGCATTAAAATCCAAGAAAAATTCCAAAACTTCCAAATTATCAAATTTCACAACTACGGGTCCGAATCACGTCAAATGACCTCCGTTTCATACCAAATTTCACAGACACAGCTTAAATATCATATTGAACCTGTACCGGGCTCCAGAACCAAAATACGGGCTCGATACCATAAATTTCAAATATAACCAAATTTCCAAAAACTCTTATATTTTCAGTAAATCATTTTCTTTCAAAAATTCATTTCTCGGGCTTGGGACCTCGGAATTCGTTTCCGGGCATACGCCCAAGTCCTATATTTTCCTACGGACCCTCCGGGACCGTCGAATCATGGGTCCAGGTCCGTTTAACCAAAATAGTTACCGAAGTCAACTTAAATTCAATATTAAGTCCAATTTAGGATATTTCTCAGTTTTTCACATATAAGCTTCCTGGATATACGCCCGGGATGCGCATGCAAAACGAGGTAAGATAAAATGAGGTTTTTAAGACCCCGGAACATAGTTTTGACTTATAAAATAAGGGATGATCTTTTGGGTCATCACATTCTCCATTTCTAAAACAATCGTTCGTCCTTGAACAAACATAGAAAAGTACCTGAATCAGGGAAAAGATGGGGATAACGGCTCCGCATATAGGACTCGGACTCCTTAGTAGCTGCCTCGACAGGCTGACCTCTCCAATGGACACGAGCTGAAGGATAACTCTTCGATCTCAACTGACGAACCTGCCGGTCTAATATGGCTACCGACTCCTCCTCATAGGTCAAATCCTTGTCCAACTGGACACTGCTGAAATCTAACACATGGGCTGGATCTCCGTGGTACTTCCGAAGCATAGAAACATGAAACACCGGATGCACAACTGATAAATTTGGTGGCAACACAAGTCTGTAGGCCACCTCTCCCACTCTGTCAAGAATCTCAAATGGACCAATGAATCTAGGGCTTAGCTTGCCCTTCTTCCCAAATCTCATCACGCCCTTCATGGGCGATACCCGAAGCAATACTCGTTCCCCAACCATGAACGCCAAATCACGAACTCTGCGGTCGGCATAACTCTTCTGCCTGGACTGAGCTATACGAAGTCTATCCTGAATGATCTTAACCTTATCCAAGGCATCCTGCACTAACTCCGTACCCAGCAACCAAGCCTCTCTCGGCTCAAACCACCCAACCGATGACCGACGACCGACACCGCCTACCATAAAATGCCTCATAAGGAGCCATCTGAATGCTCGACTGATAACTGTTGTTATAGGAAAACTCAGCTAATGGCAAGAACTGATCCCAAGAGCCTCCAAAGTCAATGACACAAGCTCATAGCATATCCTCCAAAATATGAATAGTACACTCGGACTACCCGTCCGTCTGAGGATGAAATGTTGTGCTCAACTCAATCCTCGTACCCAACTCACGCTGAACTACCCTCCAGAAATACGAGGTAAACTGCGTACCTCGGTCAAAATAATAGACACGGGCACACCATGAAGTCAAACAATCTCCCTAATGTAGATCTCTGCCAATCTCTCTGAAGAGTAGAAAACTGCCATAGGAATGAAATGCGCTGACTTGGTCAGCCTATCCACAATGACCCATACTGCATCGAACTTCCTCTGAGTCTGTGGGAGTCCAACAACGAAATTCATGGTGATACGCTCCCACTTCCACTCAGGAATCTCAATCTGCTGCATCAATCCGCCAGGTCTCTGATGCTCGTACTTTACTTGTTGACAATTCAAGCATCGAGCTTCATATGCCACAATATCTTTCTTCATCCTCCTCCACCAATAATGCTGCCGCAAATCCTGGTACATCTTTGTGGCGCCCGGATAGATAGAATGCCGGGAACTATGGGCCTCCTCTAATATCAACTCACGAAGTCCATCCACATTGGGTACACAAATATGACCTGCATCCGTAAAACTCCATCATCACCAACTGTAACCTGCTTGGCATCCTCGTGCCGGACCGTATTCCTCTGGACACACAAATGAGGATCATCATACTGCCGGTCTTGAATACAATCAAATAATGAAGATCGAGCCACTGCATAAGCTAGAACACAGCCGAGCTTAGAAACATCCAATCTTATGAACCGATGGCTAAAGCCTGAACATCTAAAGCAAGTGGTCTCTCTCCGACCAGAATATAAGCAAGAATATCCATGTTGGCTGACTTCCTACTCAAAGCATCGGCCACCACATTGGCCTTCCCCGGATGATAAAAGGTGGTGATATCATAGTCCTTCAACAGCTCCAACCATCTCCTTTGCCTCAAATTCAAATCCTTCTGCTTGAACAGATATTGAAAACTCTTGTGATCCGTGAACACCTTACAAGACACGCCATATAAATAATGCCTCCAAATCTTCAGCGTGTGAACAATGGCTGCTAACTCCAAATCATGAACTGGATAATTCTTCTCGTGGATCTTCAACTGATGCGAAGCATATGCAATATCCTTGCCATCCTGCATCAACAATGTACCGAGTCCAACCCAAGATGCATCACAAAGCACATTATATGGCCCTAAACCTGTGGACAAAACCAACACTGGTGCCGTGATAAAGGCTGCCTTGAGCTTCTGAAAGCTCGCCTCACACTCATCTGATCACCTAAACTGGGCACCCTTCTGAGTCAACCTGGTCATCGAGGCTGCAATAGATGTAAATCCTTCCACAAACCGACGATAGTAACCTGCTAATCCCAAGAATCTCCGGATCTCTGTAGCTGAAGTGAGTCTAGACCAATCCTTGACTGCTGAAATCTTCTTGGGATCCACTTGGATACCCTCTGTTGATACCACATGACCTAGTAATGCAACTGAACTCAACCAGAACTCACACTTAGAAAACTTAGCATACAACTGACTGTCCTTCAAAGTCTGAAGAACGACTCGAATGTGTTGCTCGTGCTCCTCCCGGTTGCGGGAATAAATCAGAATATCATCAATAAAGACAATCACGAAGGAATCCAAATAAGGCATGAACACTTGGTTCATCAAGTCCATAAAAGTTGCTGGGGAATTTGTCAACCCGAATGACATCACTAAGAACTCATAATGCCCGTACCGAGTGCGGAAAGCTGTCTTAGGGACATCCGATGCCCTAATCCTCAACTGATGGTAGTCAGATCTCAAATCAATAGAAAATACCTCGGCACCCTGAAGCTGATAAAAAAATGACCAATTCGCGACAATGGATACTTGTTCTTGACGGTCACCTTGTTCAATTGCCGATAATCCATACATATCCTCATCGACCCATCCTTCTTCTTAACAAACAACACCGGCGCACCCCAAGGCGAGATACTAGGCTTAATGAATCCTTTATCAAGCAAATCCTGCAACCGTTCTTTCAATTCCTTCAACTCTGGTCGGGGCCATACGATATGGCGGAATAGAAATGGGCTGAGTGCCCGGAGCCAAATCAATGCAAAAGTCAATATCCCTGTTAGGTGACATACCCGGCAGGTCTGCAGGGAACACCTATATAAACTCACGGACTACGGGTATAGACTCCATGGAAGGAACCTCGGCACTAGAATTACAAACATTATCCAAATAGGCCAAACACCCCTTCTCAACCATGTGCCGAGCCTTCATATATGAGATAACCCTGTTGGAAGAATGGCCAGGAGTCCCCCTCCACTCAAGTCGAGGAAACCCCTATAATGCTAATGTCACGGTCTTGGCATGACAGTCCAGTATGGAATGATAAGGCGCCAGCCAATCCATCCCCAAAATAACATCAAAATCTACCATATCCAAGAGCAGAAGATCTACACTAGCCTCAAGACCACCAATAACCACAACACACGAACGGTAGACACGATCTACTATGATAGAATCACCCACCGGTGTAGACACACATACAGGAGCACTCAGAGAATCACAAGGCATAACCAAATAAGGAGCAAAATAAGATGACACATAGGAATATGTGGACCTTGGATCAAATAAAACGGAAGCATCCCTGCTGCAAACTGAAACCATACCTGTGATAACTGCATCGGAGGCCTCAGCCTCAGGTCTGGCTGGAAAAGCATAACATCGGGGCTGGGCCCCACCTCTAACGGCCTGACCTCTACTGACTGACCTCTACCTCTAGCGGCCTGGCCTCCACCTCTAACGGCCTGACCTCCACCTCTAACACCTCGACCCCTACCTCTAGCTGGCTGATCGGGCGGTGGAACACCTGGTACTGGAACCATGGCACGAGAACCCTGGTGCTGAGAACTACTCGAGGCTCAAGGGCAAAACCTAGCAATGTTCCTCTGATCACCACAAGTATAACAAGCCCTCGGCTGCGGAGGCTGCTGACCCTGAATGATGGGGCCTCTTGTCAGACCCCTAACCACCCCCCTGCAACTTAACCATCTCAACTCGTCTGGCCATATTGGCTATCCTGGAAAGAAATCTCACTCCCTGTCTCCTTGGCCATCTGCAACCTGATCGGCTGGGCTAGCCCCTCAATAAATCTCCTCACCCTCTCTCGCTCGGTGGGAAGTATCACAATAGCATGCCGGGCCAAGGTAACAAATATGGTCTTGTACTAAGTGACAGTCATAGAACCCTGTTGGAGACGCTCAAACTGCCTCCGTAGATCCTCTATCTGAGTGATAGGAAGAAACTTCTCCAGAAATAGTTGAGTGAACTGGGCCCAAGTCAAGGCCGGTGATCCAACTGGTCTGGACAAACAATAGTCTCTCCACCAAGTCTTAGCGGGACCTGACAAAAGAAAGGTAGCAAAGTCGACCCCATTGGTCTCCACTATCCCCATATTCCGTAGAACCTCATGGCAGCTATCCAAATAGTCTTGGGGATCCTCTGAAGATGCACCGCTATAAGTAGTAGTGAAAAGCTTGGTGAACCTGTCCAACCTCCACAAAGCATCAGCGGACATAGCTGCTCTATCACCGGTCTAAGCCATAATACCCGGCTGAACTACCCGAGCTGGTTGAGCTACTGGAGTCTGAAATTGAGGAGCCAACTGCTCCGGAGTGCAAGTAGCGGGAGTCTAGGCTCCTCCCCCAGCCTGAGAGACGGTTGGTGCTGCAGGAAGAAAACCTGCCTGAGCGACACTCTCCATGAGGCCCACTAGACGGACTAGAGCATCCTGGAGTACGGGGGTGGCAATGAACCCCTCGGGGACCTGAGCTGGCCCAACCGGGACTGTCTGGGCAGGAACCTCATCAACAAACTCTACCTGAGGCTCCACCACTGGGGCTGCTGCTCTGGGCTGAGCTCTGCCCCTACCTCGGCCTCTAGCACAGCCTCGGCCTTATCATCGGCCCCTCGTAGGAGCTGAAACTGGAGGCTCGGGCTGCTGATCAGTGGATGAAGAAGCATGTGTTCTCGCCATCTGCAAGAGAATAGAATAGAAATTCAGTTAGCATTTAGAATTTAAATTGCACGACAAAGAAGAATAGATGTGAAGTCATTCCTAAACTCTGCAGCCTCTGGGGGATAAGCAAAGACGTCTCCATACCGATCCTTCAGACTCTACTAAGCTTGTCCGTGAATTCGTGAGACCTAGGAAACCTAGTGCTCTGATACCAACTTGTCACGACCCGAATTTTCGACCGTCGGGACCGTGATGGCACCTAACGTTGAACCTTTACTGTTTATTTACCTCTTTCATTTATTTATTACAAATAATAGGCAATGTACGAATCAGCAGAAATAAAAGCGCGGAAGAAATAGAATCTAACAACCTTTTCTTTTATACTATCGCAAAACCCATAATAACAACTCCCAGAACATGATATCACACTTCCACGGACTATCTACGAATACTACAAATAAGGGGTTTGAACAAAAGTAAATACATATGTTTCTGGAATATCTAGAACATAATACAAATAAAGTAGAAGGGACGCCAAGGCCTGCGGACGCCTATAGTACTACCTCAAGGTCTCCACTGGACTGACGGCAACAACCTCGATCTATGGTCCATAGGGTCCTACACTGGGATCTGCACAAAAGTGCAGAGTGTAGCATCAGTACAACCGACCCATGTACTGAGTAAGTGCCGATCCTAACCTTGGTGAAGTAGTGACGAGGCTAGGACACGACAACCAAAGTCAACCTTTGCAGTTTAACAGTATACGGAGGAAAATAATACAATGAAAAATAGACGGTTAAGCATAAGGGAAAAGGGGAAACATGTTGAGGGGAGGAAATATCAATTTATGAAAGTAACGAGGTAAGGCATAATTTAGATATCAATTTAAGCAACGGAATAGAAATGCGAAAACAAGTGCACGGCATCATCCTTCGTGCTTTTACTCTCGTCCTCACCATCGGAATCAATATATTCGGCACGGCATCACCCTTCCTGCTTTTACCTCACAATATCATGGCACGACATTATCCTTCATGCATTATCTCTCATATCATAGCACGACGTCACCCTTCGGCCCAAAGCTCGCAGGTGCGGGCACACCAGAACTGGTGCACCAACAGTGATTCTTCAACTCTAAACACCCCGGAACCTACCCGAAATTCACCCGAGCCCTCGAGGCTCCAAACCAAACATGTACACAACCTCAAAAACATCCTACGGACTTACTCGTGCGATCAAATCTCCAAATTAACATCTTGAACAACGAATTTAGCATTAAAATCCAAGAAAAATTCCAAAATTTCCAAAGTATCAAATTTCACAACTACGGGTCCGAATCACGTCAAATGACCTCCGTTTCATACCAAATTTCAAAGACACAACTCAAATATAATATTGAACATGTACCGGGTTCCGGAACAAAAATACGGGTCCAATACCATAAATTTCAAATATAACCAAATTTCCAAAAACTCGTATATTTTCAGTAAATCAATTTCATTCAAAAATTTATTTCTCGGGCTTGGGACCTCGGAATTCGATTCCGGGCATACGCCCAAGTCCCATAGTTTTCTATGGACCCTCCGGGACCGTCGAATCACGGGCCCGGGTCCGTTTACCCAAAATGCTGACCGAAGTTAACTTAAATTCAATATTAAGGCCAATTTAGCATTTTTCTCAATTTTTCAAATAGAAGCTTCCCGGATATACGTCCGGGCTGTGCTTGCGAAATGAGGTGAGATAAAAGGAGGTTTTTAAGGCCTCGGAAAACAGTTTTGACTTATAAAACAAGGGATGACCTTTTGGGTCATCAAATTTGTGGAGAGAGAATCGTGTTTGAGTGCAAGATACGTGGGGGAGGGGGTGGGATGTGGAGAGAGAAATGTGGGGGGAGTGGAAGATACGTTAGAGTTGATTTAGGACACTAGTTACTATCATTAATTGCCTTTAAAATATATATAAATGGTAATTAGTTATATAATATGTAATTAAAACTTGAGTAGGGAGGGTAATATAGTTTAATATAGTGTATAGGAATGTAAAACTTCCTTTGTGGAGGCCCTATTTTTTGTTACACCTAATAAGTTATAATACAAGTTAAAAAAAAAGTTATTTGAAGTAAAAATATTTGATTTCTTTAACAAACGCAGAGAAGAAGGATTTGCAACTGCTATGATTTCAATTAAAAAAATTGATTTTTGTAAGAATCATGTGATATATAGGAAACAATTTGATGAGGATGTTGATAATGAAATCTCACTATCTCTCGAAGAGTCTTTTAGAGTTGATTACTTTCTATACATAGTAGACAAAGCTATTTTTCACTTCAAAATAGATTTGGTCAATTCGAAGCATATGAAAATATTTTGGTTTTCTATTTAGCGGAAAAAAAAAACTAAAATCACTCAATGGTGAAAAATTTAAAATATATTGTCTTAATCTTGAATGTTCCTTAAAGCATAATAATCAATGTGATATTGATGGTCTAGAGTTATTTTTTGAATTAAAAGTGTTAACGAAAATAGTACATTAGAAGATAACATTTTAATTGATATATTCAATCAAATCAAAAGATTTGATTCTTTACCAAATGCCAACATTGTTGATAGAATAATGTTATTAACTCTTGTTACCGTTACTTCAGCCGAAAGAAGCTTTTCAAAATTAAAATGGATAAAATCTTACTTTAGATCTATAATATCTCAAGAAAGGTTAAATGGATTAGATATATTATCAATTGAGAAAATTGGAACAACCAGGCATCTCAAACTTATTAGAAGAAATTGAATATAAGAAAATTATTAATAACTTTGCATCTAAACAAAGCAAAAAAAAAAAAATAGACTTCATTTTAAAAAAAAATAATTTAAAGCCACTCAAAAAATTTAACTTTAGGCCATAAAATTTATCGGATCGCCCCTGTACAGGACTATTAAATCTTATCAACAAAGTACGTATAACTATATGATTTTTCAAAATAAAACACACTGATCAGTGGGGTGGGGAACCCAAATAGGCAAAATTTGGACAAATAGAACAAAAATAAGTCCAAAAAAAAATATAGAACGGATCTATGTATAACGCCAANAAAAGAAACAAAAAATGTTGGGGTAGGGGTTTGAACCTTGTACCTCAAGGATAAAACCCACTTCGCATCTACTTTCCAACCAGTGGGCCAGGCAACCCTTTATTACTTTTAATGTATAACGCCATATATAGTAGCGTTATACCTGCCAGTCAGAAAAAAAGTATATAACGCCATAGTATATGGCGCTATACACTAACGGCACAGTTACCGTTAGTGTATAGCGCCATATACTATGGCGTTATATACTTTTTTTCTGACAGGCAGGTATAACGCCACTATATATGGCGTTATACATTAAAAGTAGTAAAGGGCTGCTTGGCCCACTGGTTGAAAAATAGATGTGAAGTGGATTTTGTCCTTGAGGTACAAGGATCAAACCTCTACCCCAACATTTTTTGTTTCTTTTCATTATTTGGTTTAAGTGTTTAGATATAAATACTTTAATAGAGAAGCCATTTATTATTTCTTTAAAAAATAACCAATACTTTTAATAGTTGTTATTTTGTGTTATACGTAAAACAAAATTATTTTTTTTCTTTTATTTTCAAATTAGAATTATAAGTTTTATTTTCAAATGAAAGAAAACAATTAATGGCAACTCATCAATACATTTAGCTTCTAATATTTCTTTCTTATTGCTTCAAGTTCGTATTTTAATTACCAATTTAACTTTAATTATACTATATTATAGAACGATTTTGCTCTATTTTTAGTAATTAAAAATTAATACAAGATTCAAAAGCTAAACTATTTAAAAAGAATCTGATTATGTAGTTATTAATCAGTACAAGATTTAGAAATTAAAATATCTCAAAAGTATTTGCTATTTTATCTGTAGTAGAAGTTGATTTAAATATCCGGACAATAAAAATATGAGTAATTTATAGTTATATATTGTAAAAATTGGTAGCTTAACTATTCAACATAGAAGTACCTGAAAGGTGTTTGGTCACACCTCGAAATTTAAAACTTTGATTTTGTAAAGTTTGTAATCTTAAATATACCGTAATATTTTGAGGCTATAAAATAAATTAATTATTTGAAGAGTAACTTGAGAAATTTAAGGTTACACTAATTTTTAAATATGAAGGTATCAATCCGTTTTGCAACAGACTAAAAAAATCTCATAAAAATAAACTGCAATTATCATGAAAAAAAATAACAAAGAGTTTCAATTGGCTTTTATGGGTCCTTCACGAAACTTCATGTTTTTGCTTAGCTAAGCTATTTATAAACGTGAAAGGACGAAGATGGAAAGTTGAACAAATAATAAATAAATATTTTAACTAATTGTATTGATGAGTTGCCATTAATTGTTTTCTTTCATTTGAAAATAAAACTTATAATTCTAATTTGAAAATAAAAGAAAAAAAATAATTTTGTTTTACGTATAACACAAAATAACAACTATTAAAAGTATTGGTTATTTTTTAAAGAAATAATAAATGGCTTCTCTATTAAAGTATTTATATCTAAACACTTAAACCAAATAATGAAAAGAAACAAAAAATGTTGGGGTAGGGGTTTGAACCTTGTACCTCAAGGATAAAACCCACTTCGCATCTACTTTCCAACCAGTGGGCCAGGCAACCCTTTATTACTTTTAATGTATAACGCCATATATAGTAGCGTTATACCTGCCAGTCAGAAAAAAAGTATATAACGCCATAGTATATGGCGCTATACACTAACGGCACAGTTACCGTTAGTGTATAGCGCCACATACTGTGGCGTTATACATAGATCCGTTCTATGTTTTTTATTGGACTTATTTTGATTCTATTTGTCCAAATTTTGCCTATTTGGGTTCCCCACCCCTGATCAGTGATCACTCTATCATAACAGTGGACAGTGATAGCTTTCACAAGTCTGAGTCTTGGACACTGAAATGCTTTATTTTTCTGCTTTCTTGTTACAATATGCTTTTCATTTAACTTGCTGACAACCGAAGAATTATATTATAGATTTTTCTTACCAGCCCTTTCTTGTCAAAGTCAACAATTGGATAACTGCTGAGAATATCTACATCATTACTTGTGGAAAAACACATTAACCCTTCTAGTTCAACATGTATTTTATGTTAGACAACTCGACTATTCCACTCGATACCTACAACCTCAAACCAATATAGGTATAGTAATTAAGCGCACCAAAATTTAGGTAAATGCGACGAAATCATCTAAAATTCTTTGTCTCTCCTGAAATTTGAACCCTGATCTCTTATAATTTTCACCAACTTTATTGATCACTAGGTCATACAGTTAGAACTTTTTGTCATGTGAGTATATATTATGTATCAGCTGTTGGTGACCCTGGAATGAGAAAAGATGATCTTAGAATAGCAATTGAGGCATGGAATCAGTGCACTGAGTTTGGGGAAGAAGATCCAAATATGGGAAGTCCCAGAGAAGCAGACTGCTTTGACATTGATAATTCTAAACCCCCACTGAGTTCGTGCTACTTTTAACTCCATATATATTTACAACGAGTGCGGTTACGCCCGGGCGAAGCTCGCGCCCGCGCCCGCGCCCAACGACTATATGAGCAGTTCTTGTTCAAATATACAACTATTTAATGTTTCTCGGCTAATTTTTAGTGGTAATATTATCCTTGTACCATTCAGACGCTTTTTAAGTATACTTTATTTGACATACATCGTTTATCATAGTAATTTAATCATTTATTAGTTCCTAAATGATGCAATTGAAATATTGAATTAAACTATATTTGAATTTATAATTTTAAATTAGAGATTATTATTGTAAATTTTATTATTAATTTAATCTAAGAAAATTCAGAAGAAAAGGTGAAGATGATAAAAAAAGTTCAAACAAATTATATACGTATCATGACCAATAACTTTTTGCGTCCCGGTTTTAAACAAACTTTAAATAATTAAAAGTAATAAAATAGCTTAACTCTGTCATTTTCTCCGTTGTTGTTGGCGTCAATTATGTGTATACTCGAGTGTTTTATTACAAAAAATAATGATTATTATTAAATGTTAATTAAAAATAATGATTATTAAATAATACTTCATGCTCTTTCTTAAAATGTTTCTTCTTGTTTACCAAATGACATTTCTTTCCCTTAATGTTCCCGATGATATTGTTAATTTTTCCCGGTTTAACGGAATGGTGACATTTTTTTTTCCTTTTTCTCGAAGATTCTCTAAAATATTGTTTATGGTTTGATAATTCAACAACTTAAACACAACTACAATTTTTTTTCTAAACTAAATCTAACATTGAAGTATTTCCTAAATTTAACATTGAAGTGTTTCCCAAATTAAACTTTAATTGACCCACTTAAATTATAGTGCCAATCAAGCTAAGTAAAAATATTATAAGCTGTAATGTTTGTGATGCTATCCAGTTTAATATTAGCTATCTTAGATGTAGTCATGAATTAAATAAAAAAATAAAAATAAAAAAGGTCCAAACTGCAATACCACAAAATTTACATTTGAAAAGTGAACTTTCTTAACCTTTGGAACTATGCAAATTTTTTAAATTGCAAACCAACACAGTTTTGCCTGTTAGATTAAACTCCAAAATGACAATAAATGGATAAAAAATAATAAGCATCAAATAGAAGTTCATTTTGTCTATAGCTTATTTAAATAAAATCGGAATCACAAAATACAATAGGTAGATTTGTATGGTATATGACAAGATTCCAAAATGAATATGTAGCCTACCTCTCTCTAATCTCTATTCCATCTTTTAACATTATCATGTAAAATGGTTTTTGCTGGCGTTTAAAATTTCCGAGAGATTTTGCTAAATTTACTAAAATTTTATAAAGATAATTAGAGTTAGTAAAGAGCTAAATAAGAGATAAAATTATACTAAGAGTTAGCATTTGAAAAGCTTGTCATATTTATCTCACCAAAGAGATCGTAAAAATTACACGGGGCGTCCTATTTGGTCCCCGCCATTTAACCTATACTCATATTTTTAAAATTATTTAACATATACCCGAATTTTGACAACTTCAGGCGCCTCCTTCTTCCTGGTACTATGCAAAACTTCAGCTTATTTAGTGCTGAAGTTTTTACAAATGAACTAAATAACTTCAGCATCTCCTGCTGAAGTTTTTTGAAAAAGCTTTATGATAAAACTAATGAATCCAGGACAAAACTTCAGCTTCTTTAGTGCTGAAGTTTTTACAAATGAACTAAATAACTTCAGCTTCTTTTGTTATATTTTCAGTGCCTGGATAGTAGTCCATGGATTGCCTACCTCGAAAATATAAAGTGAACAACTATTAAGTCCAGAGTTTTCAAGGCATGCCGCCTCTCTCTGCCCTCCTCCCCTCCCCCCTCCCCACATACAAAAGAGATTGAAAACATGAGTAAGAAAAAAAATGGCAGTTCGGTGTACAAAACATCTTGCATTCATGTCTGGGAGAGGGTTGCACCGCAAGGAGTGTAATGTAGACAGCCTACCCTAATGCAGATATTAGCGGTTGCTTTCATAGGTAAAAATCCGTGACCAATAGGTCACACAGAGACTACTGTTTCTTCGAGGCTCCCCCCCCCCCCTCCCTTTTTTTTTGATAAGGTAAAAGTTTTATTAATAAGGTACCAAGATGGTAAAAAAAGTTACAGAAAAACACCCCAAAACAGCCATATCCTGCCTCCTAGTAAATCCAGAAACTCTAAAAACTTTTGATGTTCCACTGATACACTACTTTTATACAATAAAACAAGTTGTGAATATATTTGTTTCTAATTGTAAAAATGTGCTCCCAGTGTCCTTCAAAACAAGCCTGGTTCCTTTCCAGCCATAAAGTCTAGAAGATGCATAATGGGATCAGTGGCAGACTCAAAATTTTGTGTAAGCGGGTTCAATCTTAGAAGTATATAACTTTAGTCGTAAAATAGTAGTTGTCAAGTGGGTTCAAATAAATATTTATACAAAATTTACACAGCTTTAATCATAATTTATACATATACACAGTATTATTTTTTGGTGAAGCGAGTTCAGTTGAACTCGCTGGCCACCACTTGGGTACGCCATTGAATGGGATGGTTCTCCATATTTGCTCCAGTCTTCTAGGTACTCTTTGACTATGCTACTCTTCCAACAAGCTCCTAACAGTCGGTGGAATTACCCAAGAGATTCCACAGATGTTTAAGGATAAATCCCAGCATTGTCTAGCAATTCTACAATGAAGCAGAATATGATTCACTGATTCTTGATCTCCTTCACACAAATAGCATCTATTGCTAAGATTAAATTCTCTTTTTGCAAATTGTCTTGTGTCAAACATGCTTCCCAGGTTGCCATCCAACCAAAGCATGCCACATTAGCTTGAGCTTTTGTCTTCTATATCATCTTCCATGGCCAATTATTAACCCTGTGTCTTGACTGCTTAATCAGCATATTGTAACAACTTCTGACTGAAAACTTTTTATCCTTTTCCTCTGCCCAGATCAGTGCATCCATGTTACTCTGATTAATTAAGACTGAGTCAAGCTGCTGAAGTAAGGAACAATAGTCATCTATCTCCCAATCGTTCAAGTTTCTTCTGAGCTCCACTTGCCATCCTGACTCTGTGTAAAAATCAGCAATCACACCTCCATTATTAAGAGAGTAGTTGAATAGAGAAGGATACTTAGATTTCAACCATTCCTCCTTTATCCATAAATCTTACCAGAATATAATTCTTTGCCCATTCCCAACTTCCATTTTTGTATATTTCAGAATTTTCTTCCCGAAATTCACTAATACACTTCCAAATGCCTTCTTTTGCGATCAAATGTAAAGAGGAAGGTCTCCAATCAATCTTGATTCCATAAATAGCACAGATCATCTTCTTCGTACATTATCCCCTTCATGAGCAAATCTCCATAACCATTTAAAAAATAGGCTCTTATTGTGGGCTTTCAAATTCCTTATCCCCAAACCACCCCTTCTTTATCATTCAACACCACTTGCCATTTGACTAAATGCATTTTCTTTTTAGTAGCATTGTCATCCCATAGAAAATTATTCCTCATGGTGTTTATCTTTTTCTCCACTGCTACAGTCATAGCAAAGAGGGACATCAATTAGGTTGGCATTTCATCTAACACGCTTCTTATCAATGTGACTCTACCCCCCATATAAATATTGCTTCTCTCAGGGAACCAACTTATTTGCACATCTATCCAAGACCCCTTGTCACATGTTCTGATCATTTTTTCTAGCACCCAGAGATAGCCCGTTGGAAATTTCTCAAGTAGGTTGCCATATGTATAACATTGTCATATATAGGCACGTCAGCAACTAACCTTACATAATATCTATGTGGCGCCACTTAAAAGTAACGAAAAATCCCATTTTCCGACCAACCTAATACCTGATGGTTTTCACCATGTGGCACATCATGAGTTTTCTTTAAGGGTCAAAATGTGAGTTTTTGTTTTTTTAAAATAAAGTCGCGTGGATATTATGTAAGGTGAGTTGCTAAAGTTGTAACTTACTTGTGTCTTCGGGACCAAATTTAGCACTTTGAGGCATTTCTTTTGTGTTTCAAGTGATACATAGACATAGTTGAGTTATTGCTATAAACTAAAAATTGGATGACTATCCGTGAAATTAACCCAAAACTATCCTTCATTATCTTCTCTCCACCAGAAGAAGGGAAATTGATCTTATTAAAAGCATCCTATCTTCCTTTCATTACCATGCAAATATCTAGTTTCTTGTCTGCTTCTTACATATAGTTAGCATTTATACTAACAACTATCTCCAGATCTCTTCTTCGCCTAATTTCAGAGTAAAATTCACATTGGAGATAAGGAAAGGTGGAGGACCAAGGAGTCAATTTTACCTCATGGACATTGGTAGTTGTTGGAAGAACAATGGTCAACCTTGCGATGGCGATGTCACAACAGATGTCACTCGATATAGCGAGATGATCATAAATCCTGCTATAGACGCATGGTGCAGTCTGAATAGCCTAAGGTCATGTCCTCCTTACCACACCTTCTCTAATGGGACTCGTGTCTATCGATCCGACAGAAATAACTTCCCTTATGAGGCTTATAACTACTACTGTTCTCCAGGAAATGCTGAAAATCTTGAGGAACCTTATAGCAACCCTCAACCTCAGGAAATTCTGCATGGTAATCCATATAGCAACCCTCAACCTCAGGAAATTCTGCAGATTTTGCCTCATTCAGTTTGGGGAGAATATGGATATCCAACAAAGAAGGGTGAAGGCTGGATAGGTGATCCTAGAACATGGGAACTTGATGTTGGGAAACTATCAGAGTCCCTTTACTTCTACCAGGTGACTAAGCAAAAGCATATTTTGTTGGGAAAAGGTCCACTTTGTCTCTGTAGTATTCGAAACTGAGCAACTTTGCCGCCCGTTAGGCTTTTGGTCCTTTCATACCGTTGCCATTAGGAAAAGTCTCATATTTGCCCTTGCCATTAACGTAGCTCCAACTTGAAATGGGTGGACTCCAGGTGTCTGAATTATTTAGTAACAAAGTCCAAATTCACCCCTCAAGTTTTTTTTAATGGTTTAAAATTACCCTTAGGTTAGAGCTCTGCTAGAAGTCAAGGGCGAAAACAAGATGCACGACAACAAGGTTTGCTCAAGATTAACAGGGAAAAAGGAAAGCTTCCAAATGGATAAAAGGAAAGCAGAGAAAACGAGATTGGAGTTGCAGTTGAATGTTAGCAACTTCATTCAAGTGATAACGGTTCAAATATAACATGTTGAGAGTCTTCTGTTATTGCTTCCACGCCCTATTCACGGTATCACTACCCCAAAACATTTAAAGGAAAAAAAATAAGAAAAATGTCATGCAATGAAGTAAAAGGTGGTATGAAGAACAACAATTTTATTCATTAATAGGATCGATAGTGCAGTAGCTAGAGCCTACAAATTTACAGGGGCATAGATACTAACTCAGCACAGTAAACTGAACTAAAAATGCCTAGTTTTCACAAAGAGACCCTACCTAGATATCAGCGTGATGTATGTATCATCAACCGTGTAAAAAAATTCCACCTCCAATCACTGGCGAACTGCTTGGTAAAATGAACATGCATACCTTGAATCGCCGTGTCGTCTCAACCCAAAGGTGGCGTACTTCCTCCATTGAAAGAACGTTAGCATACAGTCTGCTAAGTCAGACTACACCAAATTGCGTTTGTGCCTGCAGTAGTTTTGCATCTATTGCAATTTGACCACCCAACTGTGCTACTTTTTCTTGTGTCTGATAATACGGGTTGGTGTTCATCTCAACATTCACGCTTGCTGTTGGTTTGGCAACCATGCCTTTTGCAGCTCCGTCTCTAACTTGTGTGGTGTCCTTGGCTTCTGTCCCATCCTTCTCTCGAATCTCAGGGTTCATCCTGAACATATAATGTGGAGAAATGCCATGAGCAAGGAAGGTATTCTGGGTATGTATGCCTCCATCATATGATAAAATTGGCCCTACAACTCTCCCAGGTTTGGCTGAAAAGGATAGAAATGGTTATTAGAGAAAAATCCAACAAATATGTTGGGAACAAAGTCCTTCACAACATATCATGCAATATATGTGCATTCATCGAATGGTCCGAGCAGACATGATCAGGGGCGGAGCTAGTGGGTTTGGTCAAACCTAGTAACTTTGGTCCAACCTTTTGTTTGTCTTAAAATGCATTGATTGTCTACAAATTATTAAATTAGAAGCCACTAACTTAAATGACTAGAATTTCGAATCCATAAACTTCAAATGTTGGCTCTGCCTCTGGACATGATCATGTATGATCACCTTTGATTCACTCCACTCCGGGGAAGTAGGGCAAGTTTAAGAGGCTTTTACCATAGTTGAGTTGCAATTCTCAAGCTCGTTACACATGGTGAAATAATTGACTTTGCTCCGATGATAGGCATTACAAACATCACATCGACAGCTAGAGCACTAAACAGTAAATACATGTTTAACTATACCTGTAGGGACTCGATGTGGTGGCCGTGAAATGTTTTGTGTAGTTCCTGAGATTGTCTCTGAGACTCTGACATCAGTAGCTGCTTTTTCTGTTACTTGCCTATGATCAAACACAGAGAAGTTCTGCCGAGCTTTGGGGGGAATGGTGCTGGAGTTAACCGTAGATCTGCACATATTTAGGAACATATGTGATTAAGCAAGAAGGGAATCGGATCATTCTTTCAAACAACAGTTTTTCCCACTATGTAGAATAATTAATATTTCCACGATCCCGAACAGTTGTATAGGTGAAAAGAAACCAACAAGATTGACAAAATGAATCCTGTATAATCTTACCGTGGGAGAGAGACGTGCTTTCTACCAAGAGGAATAACTGGCCCACTTTTAGCACTATTTTCCTCAAGATAAGCAAATTGCCTTCGGAACTGACCACTTGCACTGCAAAGGTAAACAAGTTCCACAAAGTTAATTAACAAACTGAGATTACATCGATTATGCTAAATGAAAGTAGAGATAAGCATTGAGTCAAGGAGCTTGTTTGAACCTAGGATAGAGAAAGTTGGTGCCATCATTTCCAGCTATGTAATCCTTCTGAAGTTGAGGATGATATTCCAATATCTCTCGATAAATTAGTTCCTTAATATCCTCCTTTGTTACCCTTCGCTTCTCAAATTCAAATTCCAGATTCGAGATTGGTCGACAAGAAGGTTCCCTCTCAATCTTGGCCAGTCCTTTGAAATAAGGATCGGATAAAGCCTAAAGGGAAGGGGGAGAACCAGTGGAAGCAAATTTAGAACCAACTACTAAGCGAGATAAGGATAAGAATTGAATGACACCATTTATGCTTATGTTAAAATGATGGACATAGTAGGAGGCACAATTACCTCTTCAGCAGTTGGTCGGTCCTTTGGATCAAATGCTAACAACCTCTGCAATAGTTGGAGCACCAACGGATCTGCATCTGGAAATTTCTCAGTAAAAGGAACTGGGTTCTTTTTCCGCATGCTATTCAAATACTTTCTTGCCTTCTCATTACGAACCTGCACCCAAGAGAGGATGCTCCTCTATCAATATGTTGCATATTAAGGCTGAAATCCAGTCATCACAGAAAAAAAAAAACTGACGGTTTTTACCCCAGATATTGTATCAGCTGACGGCGTCCCAAGAAGATCAGTCATCAAATCTAACTGATGAACAATACTTTTTCCGGGGAACAATGGTTTTCCTGTTAGTACCTCCGCGAAAATGCAGCCAATACTCCAAATATCAATAGCAGGTGTATACTGCAGGAATGCAAAAAATACAAACATTTAGCAAAAAATCTGCAACATCTGTAAAACCCTGCCGAAAAATTAGCCCAGGACCTGACACAGTTTACCTGAAGAATA
Organism: Nicotiana knightiana; assembly: GCA_005239525.1. Lineage (NCBI taxonomy): Eukaryota > Viridiplantae > Streptophyta > Magnoliopsida > Solanales > Solanaceae > Nicotiana > Nicotiana knightiana. The sequence goes on along the minus strand of ML418383.1, from coordinate 20,162 downwards.
GACAATTCAACTTCCAGGAAAGTTCAATGGTCCTCCCTGAACAAGAACGGTTTTAATCTACAAATCACTCTTTAATACACTTACAATGTATTGACTATATAAAAATGGTATCCTAACCAAAAAGCCACAGCTTCTAACAGTATCAGCACATCATATGCTGCAACAAGAGTGGACAAGTAACTTTTCACCTTTCTATAGCTATTCCGGAAAAAGAGCCTATCCATGATACCACGGGTGGAACTAGATAGTGTGAAGGAGGTTCGAGCGAACCCCCTTCGTAGGAAAATTATACAATGTAAATAGAGAAAAACTGATTTTTTTGGGTTATATGTGAGCTGTTGAATCCCCTTGACATAAAGAAATATTCACGTTAGTAGTAAAGGGTGTTCAAAATTGCTTTAGGTTATAGGTTCAGATTCCAATGGTGACATCCTAGAATTTTTTTTGAATCCCCTTGTATAAATTTCTGGTTCTGCCACTGAACTGATGATGTCTCAATGGCATCAAAACCAACAAAATTTGGCAAAATAATTATTCATGTCAACATTCTACTTCAACTAATTACATCCAAGGGCAAGTGCATCAAAAACTTGAATACAGAATGACCAAACATGCAATCCTAAGATGGTTCAAACAAATGAAAAGCAAAACTATTCATGTCAACGTTCTGCTTCATCTAATCATATCACCATCTTTGGTGGTGGTTCTCTTTTTTCCTTTACCAAAAAAGACCTGGGGGATGGAGGTATCGTAAGGTATATAGAGCATCTTGACACATGAATAAACAACCACCCACTACGAAACTACTAAATAGAAGATGAAGCAGCACGAACTACCTTGGAAAAGAAAGATCCACATAATTCAGGAGCCCTGTACCACCTTGTAGCAACATAATCCTGCACGGTCACAAGATAAAAGGTCAACAAATTACATCCATATAAAATGCACTTCAAGTTAGTAAAGTTAACCCCATTTCAAGAAAAAATTAAAAAGATGTAAATGACATTGACCGCCGATGAGACAAAGATATAAAGAAAGCATACCGTCCAAAGTACTGTGGTTGGAGTATCACTGAATGCAACCCTTGCCAATCCAAGGTCACATATTTTGAGTTTACAATTTGCATTTGCCAATATGTTTTTCGGCTTAAGATCTCGATGGTAGACATTTGCTGAACGAACAAATACAATTCAGACACAGAAAATAGTGAGAATTCATACCAGCTCAGCGCGCCGTGAAGCCAAAAACAAAAGGACGACATTACCACATTCACAAGATAATTTACCTGTGTGCATATACTTCAGTGCTCGTAGCATCTGATATAGGAAAAAGCGATGGTGTTCATGTGTCAAGTCATCATTAGCTTTAATGACATGGTGAAGATCAGATTCCATAAGCTCAAAAACAACGTAAATATCTCTGAAGTCTCGTCTTGAAGGTGGTAACATGATTCGCTTAATGTCCACGATATCAGGATGCCTTAAAAGTCTAAGCAATTTAATTTCACGCAAAATTCGAATTGCATCAGACGTGTGCTCGAAAATGTCAGTTATTTTCTTTATTGCCACTTTTTCTCCGTTATGAGTGTCGATAGCAGCACATACAACTCCATAACTTCCCTTCCCTATTACTTCCAGAATTTTATACCTAGTAGCATCTCCATACTCTGTAAAAAACTCCACTTCTTTGGTATTCTGAAAAATCATTGAGGAAAGTCAGTAAAGTTGATATTCTCAGATTATACTTACACAAGGTTGCTTTTTTTCATTTCTAAGAAGCAAAAATAACTCTCACCAAGAACCATTTTTGTACTAATATTCAAGGGTAATACCAGCTAGAGATTTATCAGTGTTAAATAACACATCAAAAAAAGAGGACTAGTAAAGTGATTAACCTCAACTTCCAAAAACAAAAGCATTATGATTTCCCTGGTGAGACTAGGAAAAACAAATCTCAGAAGTGGCAATTTACCTGATTGTCTCCTCCCTTGCCCCAAACCCCCCCCCCCCCCCTATACTATTTGTCTAGATTTTATATAAATGCTCTTGGAACAATATTTTCTACTTACCAAACACCAGAAAATAAACTTAAAAACCACCAACTTAAGGGCCCGTTTGGCCATATAAAAAAATTCACTTTTTTACGGAATGAGTGTTTAGCCATGAAATTTTCAAATTTCACTTGAAGTTGAATTTCATAAGTTATCGAAAATTTGTTTTTCAAAATTTTCACTTCAAATCACCCACAAAAACTAAAAAACAGCTCCAGATTGTATTCATGTCCAAATACAACTCTAATTTTCAATACCATTTTCACTTAGAATTTATTTTTTTCTTTTTTTACTTTTTTCTTGAATTTCACAATTCTTATGTTTGGAAAACATTTTCCTTCATACAAACACATCCTATAGCCCTAATATAAAGCTGCTTCTCAAAATCATCTAGACTGACCGAAGAAAACTGAACAGAACTCAACAATACCAACTAACACAAAAACCCAAAATTTCTTCAGCAAGATTCAGTTCAATTTCACTTTGCGCTACTTAAATTCAATTCATGCAAATATTATTGAGCTAATTAACACTTATAAGCTCTTGAAAAGCAAAAAAAATAACAAAAAACACCCTCATATTTCTTCAAGATCTCTCCTTTAGTACAACAAGATCAAACTTTTTATGTGTGTGTGTGTGAGAGAGAGAGAGAGAGAGAGTTAACCTTTTTCCGATGATGATCTTGTTGCATCTTAATTTTGAGAATTTTCAACAACCCAGCAAGAGCAATAAACTCAAATTCAAGATTATCACACTACTAACAAAAAACTATAAAGTGAGCAACAAAAATAGCATAAATTTTGAAAGAAACTGAACAGATAATCAGTAGAAAACAAACCCTTAATGGGTTTTGAAGATCTAATGGAGCTGAGAAGAGAAGGGAGAAAAGAGAGGAATTTTGAGTAGTGGAGGGGTCTTTTTATAAAGGAAAAAAAGTATGTGGATCAAAAAGAGAAAAGAAAACAAAAAACTTTATCCGTTCGGCTGTTAGCTGTTGCCTTTTGATAGGTACGGAAATTTATACGGCTCCGGCCTTCATTTGAGTTTTTTAAAATTCTGAAAAAATTAACTTTCAAATTCAAATAATAATAATAATAATTTACCAAAAACCATCAAACACAAACATTTTACAATATTTCAAGTTTGAACAAAAGATTTTCTAACTTATAACTTTTAGTAAAAATTGAAACAAACGTTACCTAAGTTTTTCTCACATACAGAGATAAATAATAAGTGCAATTTAAGTATTTTAACATACGAATTATTTAATTATTATCCTATTAGGTTTGTTGTTGTTATTGTAGTATTAGACTTATTATGAAAACTAATTGCTTGTCCTTATAGATAAATTTGATTTGATGGTATAAGAAAATTAATAAATAATTTATGTACATAAGTTAAATTCTTCGAAATATTCTTTGAAATTTTCGAATGCTCAGATTATCCATCGTGGTTAAATTAAAACTATAATGTGAATAACACTAAATAAAGAGGAAAGAGAATCTTTGAGCAAGGATAAAATTGTGTTCGTGTAACCTATAAGTTACGGGTTCAAACTGTGAAATCAACACTGATATTTATATTACGGTAGACTGCCTACATCATATCTTTTTGGGGTGCGACCCTTCTCCACACCCTGCGTACATATTAGGATACTTTATGTACTAGACTGCCAACACATAAATAAAAAAACCATACACATGCAAACATTTCAGATAACAATAGATAAATACAAGTCCACTTATTTTAATGAAATAAGTCTTATCGTTGTATGCTATGTGATTAACGCGTATATTAAGAACACGTACTCAAATAAACATTTCGGATATCAATATGAAAATACAAGTCTTATTTTTTATAGAACAAGTCCTAATATATGTACATATTTAAAAATTTATTAACTACGTAATCAGAGGTGAACCCAGAATTGAAGGTAATACGGGCACATAAACGAAATATTCAACAAGTACCCCGTCAGACTTTTGATCTTAAAATTTCCAACAAAATATATGACCGTTTTTATATATACTCTTGCGTATTTAAAATTTTTACTGAAATTAATAGGATCCGATAACGCCTCTTCTCAAAGCATAGGTCCGCCTTTATATATAATGGAAGAAAGATTGTCAATCATGCCCGGTCACATAGACCTAATCTTTTAAATTATTTGTATTATTTCATGAAGATCATGATAATTATATAGAAGTTAAGAATTAATAAGGTGAATGCATAATTCCTAAAAGTCCAATATTTAATCAATTTATGTTTGGATTTTGGGATGCAGAACACAACCTCATGATTCTAATTTTTGCTCCCTCCATCCACGATGTTTCCATGATGTTTTTGTACATTATTGTTGCCTTTATTATTATTATTATCATGGAAAGTCAATTCCTTATTATTAACTACATTTCTGTGCAAATACACTATATTATAGACCAAGTTCCTACCTGCTATATATATATTATACACACACATCAAGAATAAAGGTAAATTCAATAAAATCATTCAACCACCATTAACAATGACATAAAGCCCAAATAATATGGACTTCTCCACCATAATAATTTGGGAATAATAATTTATATATAAAACTTGAAATTAATCGGATACGTAAATTCTGAATACCACACGAGTAAATAAAATATAACGTAAAATATATGAATTGCGACATTAGTTCGCCTTGTAATTCACTTAATCTTATTTTATCCTGATCCTTGAGCAAGTTCACATTATATCAACCAAAAGAAACCCACAAATGAGAGGAAGAAAAATTTAATAATTCACATATTTACTTGTCACTTGTCTACAGTGAGTTAATAATTGCCCCAATAATTGACTCTAGTATATTGAGCTTAAGTTGCTCTCTCACCATCAACAACTCATTCAGTATTATCAATAATAAATAAATTAAAACTTTCTTATGTGATTTAATATTTAGCACATGAAAGACATGAAAAATCTTTAATAATTTTAGTTGGCTACTTGAACTTTCACCTTATTGGTGAGAGTTTTTGCAATGCACGAAGTCCGAAAGGATCAGACCACAAGGGTCTATTGTACGCAGGCTAATTCTAATTATATTTTTGCAAGAGGTTATTTTCACGTACGACTTGAACCCATGACTTCTTGGTCATATGACAACATGTTTATCAATTACGCTAAAGTTCTTATATTTTATATATATAATATAAAAAATTTAAAAAAATATTTATCACGTAAAAATTATAATATAGAGAAAAGTTGAAATGTTAATATCACGTGGCTCTTAAATTATGTGAGGTTATTTTCATTAGTTGCCAAATCAAGCCGTGGGGGTAGATGGGGTTGGTGTACAGTGCAAATGGATGAATTATAGGTGGGGGCAATTAAAACACTGGTTAAAGTAGATGAACAGAAGATTGAAGGGAGAAGATAATAAACCAAGTAAAGAGACAGATCACGTGTATTACAAGTTCCAACATGTCTTGCATTTTTTTTTTTAAAAGAACTCTAAATAACCGTAATTTACATGTCAGCCTATATACATCTCGATTAAATATATTAGGTATTTTCTATCTTTTATCAACACATATATCGAACTCCACTTAGGGATGCTTATCGGACGGATCAGACAGATAATTGCACTTAATGGTTCGGCTTATCAGTTATCGGATTATACATATAATAATCAGCTAACCATTCAATAAGACAACGGATGGATTGATATCGGATTAACAATTATCGAGCGGTTATCGGACGGTTTATCGGTTAAACCAAATAGATATTTTTTGAACAATTAATACCAAACGGTCAAATGCATAGTTCAAACCGTCTCTATTGGGTTTTGAACTATCAATACCATTAGCATTATTATCCACAAAGGTAATATTACTGCCCATAGCGGAATTCATTTCATGTCCACCTATAATTCATGAAACGCCATTAGCTATAGACAGTTTTATCATTCTATGTGCAACTACTTATGCAATAATGTAGTAACAAGTTTATATATACTAGGGTAAAACTGTAAATATTAAAATTCTTAACGGGTTAATGGTTTACCCTATAACAAAATTGAGTAATCCACCCCTAAACCGTTAAGCCGTTAATTATAAAATTTGAATCTGTTAATCATCCATCACCCCGATAAACTGATACCAATAAGTGAATAAGTCATCGATTTAGTTCGATTAACGCTTTCGATTCGGTTTTGAAGGGCACTAACTCCACCCACTAAGAGTCTAAGACATAAACATATGAAAAGAAATTATCGAATATTGTTGTGTTACATCATGTCTTGATTTCTCTTCTCTAATCTATGTTTTTTCTCAATATGTAGGAGCAGTACTTTACAAAGACGAATTCAAACCTAGAGAGAATATAATCTTACTATATATTGTTGTGACCAAGCAAACTCACGTAAGTATACGTGATCGTCAAGTAATAGAGTAGTGAGTAGAGTATCGTTCCCACGAATACTTATGATTAACTTTTGACGGATTCAAACTCAATTAACTTATCTATTCAAGAGATTTATCACAAAATATATAATTAGCTAAATTACTACCTAAAAATACCAAGTAATGAATTAACTATAAAATCAACCAAAACAAATAGCAATTTCGAATAACAATCAGTTGGAGTGGATATTCCAGGGTCACGGATTGGCTAACAATTGTGTTATATTCTTGGCTTAAAATGACTAATTGATTTATCTGGGTTGTTGATTAATGATGCGAGACTAAATTGCATAGTTTAACATGTGATATACCTTACATTTTATGCGCATTAATGATAAAAATACACTTGTTATGTGCTTAATGGAGTTTATTTCATGTGTAGGTGAAGTGGAGATGGAAACGGAGCTAAAAAGATGCAAATACGTCAAAAAATACGCGAAAGGAGACACCTGGGCTATAGCCGGGCGACAGAGCCAAACACACTGACCCTACCTGGCGTTAGCCAGGCGTTTGGGCTGAAACGCCAGCCCTATCCTGGCGTTAGCCAGGCGTTTTGGTCCAAACGCCAGGGTCCCCCAGTCGGCCAGAAATCGAGTTTTGACGGGTTTAAGTGTTTTCTAATTGAAATAGAAGTCTCCTACACGGTTAGGGTTCACCCTAAACCTATAAATAAACTCCTAAAACACAACTACAAGGGGGGGATTCACAGGGATTCAACAGAAATTCGAGATTAGAGTGGATCCAAGGCAAAACATCACTTTGTACATATTTTCTTCTTTATTTTGTAGTTTAATTATGCAAGTTGTTTTAGATTTTATTCTTATGAATTTGTTTAGCTAATTGTTGGTAGAACCCGTTGGGGAACAAACTTATTGTGATATTAATATAGCTTTGATTGGTTGATTAAACTCTATTTGTTCAACTACGTTCTTGTTGTAGTTGATTGAAGGGCCCTCAATTAGCTGTGCCTATTTATTATGTATCTACTTGAGAGAGAGTGCATATTTAGGTAATTGTTTGAACAACACCACTCCCAGAGTATAGACGAAAGTCATAACCGAGGGTTTAGAGGTTGGATTAGAGATAACGATACTTCGGGTGCAATCTAAGTGAACTGTAATGCAATCTAGCTAGCGTAACTTGAGAGAGTGCGTCTAGTAAATTATCATAATTACTTGAGAGAGATTTATGGTAGATAGAGTGTTCATGATTGATAGAGACGATTAATCAAGCTATACGAAGTATCCGAGAAGTAAGTTCACCAGCGGGGGAAACCATAACCTTAGATTTTTATTACAATTGTTTATACATTAGCATAGTTAATCTTTAGTTTTAATATTTAGTAATTTAAATAACATCAGGTGCAGCTGAGTATTATTTTAACAGCCTGCTTGATACGTCAATTCCCTGTGGGATCGACTCTGGGCATAATACCCCAGGATTATATTTGCAACGCCCGCTTAGTCTTCTACAAGACATAGTTGAGCGTGATCAATTAACATGGTTGAAATTACTCATAAGAATCTGTCGAGTCCTTACTCACCTATCCAAGTTAACTTAATGCCTATATGTCTGTGGAATTAAGATTAACAAGAATGCATTTACAATTTCTGTATTTCAACCAAGCAAGGCAAATAGGTATATGTCTATCCTAATTACGAATTTGTTCCCCGATGCCCGGATTCAAGAACCTGCTCTATTTAATTCTATATGCAATCTAGAATTCTCACTTTCGAGTTCAACTCTAGATTCGTAAATAGCATTTCATTGTTAGCTACTCAGTAAAATAATTAAAAACAGAATTGAATAAACAACCCAATATGATAAAATCAACTTCGTCAAATTAAACTTCAAACATTACGTTTATGTATCACCCATGACCCTAGAACAATAGGGTTCTTAGCCACTCATGTTCATACAATCATCAAACTTAATGTTTACAAACATAAAATCAATGAATACTAGAAAGGAGATGGAAGAATTGCTCAAATCCGTGCTCCCGAGTGTTACTTACTTTTGTTATCCTCCAAAAATCACGTCTCCTCCTCCAAAATAGGTTTAGGGCGACTTTTATATGATTTGGGGGTGTCTTGGGGTCGAAATACCCGAATCCTAGGTGAAATAGGGAAGCTTCACATCCCGAGCGTCCAGGGCAGCATGGGGCGCTGGTCCTGGTGCTCAAAAAATTAACAATCTGAAAACTGCGCCCCACGTTGTGGCCCTCAAAATTCAACTTTTGCTTTTTTGCTCTGATTTTGCTCCACTTCGCGTTGTTTCGTCCCAAATTGCATCCGAATGATTCCTACACATAGAAATACCATAATTTAGCACAAATTATCATATTAAACATCTTAAATCTAGAAAAATGTGAGGCAATTTATACTAAAATATGCATACATTAAGCCGATTATCAACACCCCACACTTAAACTCTTGTTCATCCTCGAGCAATGGAACTATATTAACCCCCCCAAAACATGATTAACACTATGAAAGAAGACTTCACAATTAATTCAATCAAACACCCTACCTTTTGACTATAATTGATATTGGCAATTAAGCATGAACACACAATTTTCACATTCTTCCCACTTTTAAATAGCCCAAATATACTCAATATTCTTCGATCAACTCAAGAAATCTCTCCACAACCACTTTACCTCAAAAGACGACTCGTTACCACTACGCATCCTCAACTCACACACTCACCCAACACAAGAAAGTGTACAACATCACCGATCCTTCATGAGACCAAGTGCCCTCACCACAAGCAAAATAATGAATATCAAAGTAGTCCACACATTCAAATATGTTATTGAACATAAATTAAGGACATCACACAATTGAACAAAATTCACTCACTCTCACAAAGAATTCATGTGCATCCCGTGGTAGTACCATAAGCTTGCATGTAGTGTACATCTCTACTAATCTAAGCTATCCAAATCTAGGATCAATTAGGACTTCAAGGTTTTAATGTAGGCTAAGGGACGGGTAGGATATATTTAGGAATAGTGACTAACCCTCCTAAGCACTTTAATACACTACACTCACAATTCAAGCGCAATTTCTTCTCAATTCATTCACTTGTCATACATCATATATAACATAGCCCTCTTTTCCTTCACCTCTATAGATCCACTAGCACAAATGAGAAAGCTTAGGAGATGTGTATCTTTTTACATTATTTGAACTTTTATTTTCTTTTTCGTGCAACATTTTTTTTTCTTTCACACACTCCATGCTTTGGAGTTCATAAGCTAGTGAACTTTATTCACAATTTTAGTGCACCTTAAGAGCCCTTCCATGGTTCCACTCAAAAGAAACTTTCCGATAATCTCACCTTACTTCTTTTAGCCACTAAGTGCCTTAGGAGGTAAATGTTCAACAATATCGAATTAAGAACAAACGAGGAGTACAACTTGTAATGTGGTTGCCAAGGAAACGGACTATAGTAGGCTCAAGGGCTAGCAACGGAAATTTTTTATTTGTTAGTGACAAGCACCTTCATGATCAAGAAAGAAAAACGCTTACGTCATCTCCTAGACTAGCGCAACTTAATGATTTCGCATTGACTAACACACGGGGCAAGTTCTAGGCTACACATGATAGCACATAATATTAACAATCATTACACACACATGGCACTTGACTCACTCAAGACGGTTCTGTGCGACTCTCAAGTCAAGCAAGCATAGCAAGTTGAGAATTTTTAAGCATCAATGCACTAGGTGGCATACAAGTCACTCAACTGAGAAAAAGGTGTCACAGAGTAGGCTACTTAATTTACTTGGGCATTACAATTTAAATCATATATGTAGGAAGACATAGCGCATATCATAGCTTAACTAGCCAACATCAAACATGTCAATGGGTACCTCAGAGCAATCTCAATTTTATTCCTTAACCTACTCCTAAAAATAAAATAAAAACTAAACTAGAATACCTAGTTCGAGCTACACTCTTGGAAAAAAACCAGCGTCGAAAGAAAAACCAAGGAATACTACCTAACTACCTAAAAAAATAAAAGAAAATCATTTTGGTATTTTAATCGGACTTTAATCCCTCAAGAAAATTGTGTAGTGGATCCATCGTCGGGAAAAGTCCAAACTTTTTCTAAATTTTTATTTTTTTTTATATTTTTTTAGCTAATTAGACTATGTTTATCTTAAACTAACTTAAAAAGGTAATATAGGAAATAAAACAATAACACTAACAAAGTATGCCAAAAAATTTTATATACAATTACACTACAAGGAGAATTCTCTCACCCCACACTTAAGCCATGCATAGTCTCTGATGCATATAAATTTAAAATAGAGTAAGGTGGAAAGAAATAACTCCCTGCTAGTCAGATGCTGCCTCCTCAGGGTGCCCACCAGCTGCGGCAATGGGCTCATCATCATCACCTAAGGGCACCAAGGCCATTGGTCCCGTAACATCATCATGGTCCTCATCGTCTAATCCTTTGTGAGTGTTTTCATCTTCAGACGGATGAATGGGACTTCCTGGTGTTATACCCAACATCTCCTTCGAAGAATTGGAGAGATCATTCCGCAAGTGTTGGCGCTCCTCCTCTAACACCCCTAGCCTTCTCATGATAACATTGAGGGTGTTGTAAAGATACATGTTGTAATTTTCATCCCTCTCATTCCTAGAAGCTTGGGTGAGCTTGGACGTGGACTCTAGCAAGGAGGTGATGTCCAACACTGCTGTGGATGCCTCCACCACATCATCATAGCCAGGGTACTCCGGTACCCTGCAAGATAACAAGTATTGTGTCGGAATATTCCCAAAGAAGAATCTCTTGATCCTCCCTCCAAAACGGGTTCTGCACATCTCTCCAAGCATGATCTCACCCACATTTAAGGGCCGCCCAGTCATCAAGAAGTAGATCACACACACTCGAGCTCGAGTGCACTCACTATTATGTTCAACGAGCATTAATATTGCTTGCACAAGGTTTTGCCAAACCTTCGCCATTTTGTTGAAGTCGAAACGGATCATCTCAATGTGTGAATTCCCTTTAGTCCGGGTGCATTTTGCATTTGAATCGACACCACAAAGTGTGTGACATATTGCTTGGTAGTTGGGACTCTTAACAAACTTGCGTAGCCGCCGAGGAATTAGGCTATAAACTCCCAAGAAATTACACAAGGCTTCCCTATCCATAGGGATTTCCTTTCCTCGGACCCATGACTTGTCATACCCCATATTCCAATTGGCATATAATTCTCTCACCATGCTTAGATTTGCAGGGCCCGGACATTCAAGGAATTTATTCATCTTCTTTTCAATCAACCTAGCAAGCACGTCGGGGAAGTTGCATTCCAAAGCCTTCACATTTATCCCCATGTCCGACACATATATTACATATGGCACAAAGGTATCATGCCATTTGATGGCATCTTCCCTAACTAGTTCCACTCGAAGTCGTGGTGGCCTCGTTGACTCACTTGCAATTTGCTTTCCTTTGGCTTGTTGGGAGGAGTTCTCTCCTTGCTTGCGTTTCTTTTGAGGGGGAGAAATAGAGGAGAACTTCCCACCCCCTTTTTCTTTAGTTGTTCCATCACGAGCCATAGCAACTTACACATGATAAACACAAAGATGAGAATGAATCAAAAAATTTCACCTAAAGTCATCGTGAAAGGCAAGATGACACCACACTTAAAACCAAAGGCTATATATAATTAAATCATGATATTGATTCATCTTGCACCAATATGTCATTACTAGGCTATAGGTACTCAGACTTCCCTATGCCATACAATTCAATTAATTTCCATGGATGTACTTAATTATAGTGCAAGCATAACAAAGAAAAACTCTACATTACTACACTAATTTAGTACACTAATTACTACTTACAAGAGATTACAACAAGCTACAATACCCCCCAAGAACCCCACACTTTTCCCAAACTCATGTATGAATACACTCAGCTACTTAGACTTCACCGGTGTGCATATTTACTCTCTTAAGCATTTTAGCAAACACCTTGTGGGCATCAATTTTTCTCTTTAATTTCAACAATGGTGGAACAAGGTGGCCCTCCCAAATTTATATGAAGTAGAGGGAATTATAGTTTACTACTTCAACAAACATTCACAATCAATTTAGGCACCAAATTTTCGTGCATATTAAGGCTACCATAATCAACAATATATATCAAAGAAACCTATGGGATTTTAGGGTTATGTGGGAGGTATAGATCAAATTATACTAAAAAAATTGTAAAATACAAGAAGAGAGAATAAGAAGGGCATACCTTTTAGTCTTGAGATTAGATTGAGCAAGAGAGATGGAAGAATTTGAGAGCGATAAATTGAAAAGAGAGAGAGAGAGAGAAAAAAAATTATTTTGAGGAAGAAGAACAATGGGCAGTAGGCGTTTGGTGTGGGGTAGGGTTTTGTTTTTTTTAGAAATTCTAATTTAATTGGGAATGGGTTTTGGGTAGTTGGGTATGGGTTAGGGTGAGTGTGTATATGGGTATGTGGGTTGGGTTAGTTGGGTATGGGTATTTTAAATTAATAAAGAAAACAAAAAAAATTAAAAAAAAGCTTACCTGACCGCCCAACACAGCGTCCCACGTCGGGGCTGGCGCTGAACTACTTGGACATTCTGTAAATTGCACCCCAGCCAGCGTGGGGTGCTTGGTTGGGCGCTGACTTTGCAGATTTTTTTTTTTATAAACTACCCTAACACTCAATACATAAATTACATACACACCACACCATTCCCACCTAATATTTTATACAACTACAAACAAAACAACAATTTTAATCTACTCTACTTAAAAAAAACAAAAACTAATCTACGAAAGCAGTAAAAATTGGGTTGCCTCCCAGTAAGCGTCTGATTTAATGTCGCGGCACGACTCAACACATTCTTAAGCATCGGCCAAGTCCACTGAGGTCTTGTGACATGCAATATCACCACCCCAATAATGCTTTATCCTCTGGCCATTTACTAAGAATGTAGCACTTGAACCCATATCACGCATCTCTACCGCCCTATGAGGCCTCACACTTACCACAACAAAAGGACCTGCCCAACGAGACTTAAGATTTCCGGGGAAAAGCTTCAACCTTGAATTGAACAAGAGAACTTCCTGACCCGGTTTGAACTCGCGATGTTTGATGTGCCTGTTATGCCACTTCTTCGTCTTTTCTTTATATAATTTGGCATTTTCATATGCGTGCAATGGAAACTCATCAAGATCATTGAGTTGCAACAATTTCTTCTCACCAACTGATTCCATATCCATATTTAGCAAAGTGACATGCATTCCCATAACCCAACCTGTACGGAGAGGCACCTATAAGAGTCTTGTATGTTGTTCAATATGCCCATAATGCGTCATCCAGCTTCCTGGCCCAGTCTTTTCTATTTCCACTCACTCTTTTCTCCAAAATCTGTTTTACCTCTCTGTTTGAAACTTCTACTTGACCACTTGATTGGGGGTGATAGGCAGTGAAAACCTTGTGCTTAACTCCATACTTTGCAAGAACATTATTCAGCAATTTGTTACAAAGGTGAGTTCCTCCGTCACTTATCGACACTCTTGGAGTCCCAAAACGTGTGGAGATGTGTTTCTTTACAAAGCTTACCACTACCTTTGCGTTATTAGTAGGAAGAGCAATGACCTCTACCCAGTTAGAGACATAGTCGACCGCCACCAAGATGTACTTGTGACCATTAGAATATGGGAACGGTCCCATGAAATCAATCCCCCAAACATAAAAAAGCTCAACTGCCAGAATATTTTGCAAAGGCATCTCATGTTTCTTCGTGATAGTTCCGGTTCTTTGGCATCTGTCACAATTTTTGACAAAGGCATGTACATCCTTAAATAATTTTGGCCAATAGAAACCTGATTGTATCACTTTTTGGGAGGTTCTATACCCACCGTGATGACCTCCGTATGGCGAAGCATGTCAGTCATGTAGTATTGCATTCATCTCTTCCTCAGGAACACACCTTCGCACCAACTAATCTGCGCACTGTCTATATAAGAATGGCTCATCCCGCATGTAGATCCTCGCATCATATAAGAATCTTCTTCTATTGTCAGGAGTCAATTCTGGTGGCGTCACCCTACTTGAAATAAAATTCACATAATCTGCATACCATGAGGCTTCAGCCAAGGTGACTGCTAATAACTGCTCATCAGGGAATGTTTCTTTGATTGACCCTCCTTCAGCTACATGGCTTCGATTTTCAAGTCGGGAGAAGTGATAAACCACTTGATTTTTTGTCCCTTTTCGATCTTGGATTTCTAGGTCAAATTCTTGCAAGAAGAGGAACCAACGAATCAGCCTCGGCTTGGAATCTTTCTTTTCAAACAAGTACCGGATAGCTGAATAATCTGTGTAGACGATGACCTTGGTCCTCACTAGATAAAGATCTGAACTTGTCAATGCCCACACCACTGTAAGAAACTCTTTTTAAATAACTGTGTAGTTCATCTGGGCTGGATTCAGAGTTTTGCTCGCATAGTAAATGGAGTGAAAGATTTTGTTTCTCCTTTGCCCCAAAACATCCCCGATTGCTATGTCACTTGCATCGCACATCAACTCAAATGGCTGCTCCCAATCCGGAGCAACGATAATTGGTGCAGTCACCAACCTTCCTTTCAGCTCCTCAAATGTTTTCAGACAGGCATCATCAAACTTGAAAAGGACATCTTTCTCTAGAAACCTGCACAAAGGAGAGGAAATTTTCGAAAAATATTTAATGAAACGGCGATAAGAACCTGCATGGCCCAAGAAACTGCGAATGCCTTTGACGGATGTTGGTGGGGGAAATTTTTCAATCGCCTCCACCTTTGCTTTATCCACCTGCAAACTATTTTTGGACACCTTGTGCCCCAAGACTATACCTTCACGTACCATGAAATGGCATTTTTCCCAGTTTAGTACCAGGTTTTTCTCTTCACACCTAGCAAGCACTTTATCAAGATTCATTAAACAATTATCGAACGAGCATCCAAACACAGAGAAATCATCCATGAACACTTCTACAAATCTTTCAACCATGTCAGTAAAAATAGTCATCATACACCTATGAAAAGTCGCAGGTGCATTACAGAGACCAAGGGCATTCTCTTGAACGCATACGTGCCATAAGGACACGTAAATGTGGTTTTCTCTTGGTCCTCTGGGGATATAGCAATGTGATTATACCCCGAATAACCATCCAGGAAATAGTAGTATTCCTGGCCAGCTAATTTATCGAGCATTTGGTCAATAAAGGGGAGGGGAAAGTGGTCTTTCCGGGTGGCATTGTTCAATTTTCTATAATCTATGCAAATTCTCCACCCAGTGACAGTCCTTTCAGGAATTAAGTCATTATTTTCATTAACCACCACAGTCATCCCCCCTTTATTAGGTACACATTGAACGGGGCTTACCCATTTGCTATAAGAGATTGGAAATACAATACCTGCATCAAGCCACTTAATCACTTCTTTTCTTACCACCTCTTTCATAATTGGATTTAGTCGGCGTTGTTGCTCTACACTTTGATTGTGTCCTTCCTCCATGAGGATTTTACGCATGCAGAAAGCCGGACTAATGCCTTTAATGTCATACATTGTCCACCCAATTGCTCATTTGTGCTCACATAGCACTCTCAACAACTTTTCTTCCTGCAATTTAGATAAGTCAGAAGAAACAATAACAGGTAAAGTGTCAGAACTACCCAAATAAGCATATTGAAGGTTAGGGGATAGGGGTTTAAGCTCCAAATTTGGAGGTTCTTAAATTGACGGCTTTGGAGAAGTCCCACTTGGCCTATTAAGGGGCTCAAACGGGTGTATTCCCTGCATGTAAGCACAAGATGCATCTAGGATATGCATCATCTCCTCAACATCATCAATCATCAAGTTATCGAACAACATGAGTGTTTTTTCTATAGAGTCATCTAGATATACACTCGTGTCAAGAAGTTGCTCATTCACCTCTACAATAGATATCATCGAAAGCTCCTCATAGTGGCGGGGAAACTGGAGTGCTTTGTAGACATTAAAGACTGCTTCCTCATTTCCACCCTCATAATCATTTTTCCCTCTCTCTTTAATTATTACATCACCAGTAGCCAATAGAGGTCATCCCAACATGATTGGAACTTGTTCATCAACCTCAAAATCTAGAATGATAAAGTCAGCTGGGAAGATGAATTTCCCAATTTGCAGCAGCACATCTTCAATCACTCCTTTAAGGTAGGCTATGGACCTATCGGCTAATTGCAACATCACAGTGGTGGGTCTTGGAGCTCCCAGACCCAATTGCTTAAACAAGGACAAGGGCATTAGATTTATTCTCGCCCCCAAATCACAAAGAGCACGACCCACGTCAATATTACCAATTTGCACAGGGATGGTGAAGCTGCCAGGATCCTTAAGCTTTTGAGGAAGCTTGCTTTGGACCCTTGAAGTGCACTCCTCAGTAAGTGCAACTGTCTCGAACTCAGTCAATTTCCTCTTGTGAGCCACTATATCTTTTATGTACTTAGCATACTTTAGAATTTCACGCAGTACATCCACCAATGGAATATTTAATTGAACCTGGCTCAACATAGAGAGAAATTTGTTGAACATACGATCATCCTTCTTTTTCTGCTATCTCTGGGGGAAAGGTGGTGGTGGCCTTTCAGCCTCCGCTGGCTCTGAACCTACATCATTTATTTGACTCGTGTATTGCTTTAGGGATCAGCTCCCCCTCATGTATAGGCTTGTCCTTTCTCTTCTTTGGCACTTCCTCTAGTTCCCTCCTGTTTCTGAGTGTAACTGCATTAACTTGAGGGTTTTTCTCTGTATCACTGGGAAGAGCACCCGCAGGTCTAGTATTTTGATTTGCTACTAACTGCCCCATTTGCCTCTCAAGATTTCTAAAATCGGTCATGAGTTGTTGATTATCAAGCAATAACTTCTTTAGCAAGTCATTCGTACTCTCTTCTGTTTGTTGGGGTGGCTTCTGAGGCTGATTAAAATTTCCTTGGGGCCTATACTGATTCTAATTCTGATTCTGTTGATTTCCTCCCCATGAGAAGTTAGGGTGATTCCTCCAATTTGGATTGTAAGTGTTCCCATATTGTGTATGTTGATTCATTGGACCTCTGTTTTGTTGACCCACATAATATATAGATTCGGGATTCGTGGGGCACATGTCACTCATATGACTGTCACCACATAGTTCGTAGCAAATAGACATTTATTGTACATGTTGCATCTGTTGTGTTTGTTGCATTGTCATTCTGTTCATTTGATTTTCCAGCTTTGCAATATCTGCTCTCATGGATGAGAAGTCATCGAGCTCAATCACCCCGACTGCCTTCTGTTTAATTGCTCTTCTTGCGTCCCTATCTCCTTGCCAATTATGATCATTAGTAGTGAAGTTATTTAGCAATAGTTGAATTTCACTGTATGGCCTGGCCATGCAACTACCCCATAAGCTGAATCAAGATTCATCTTTGATGCCTCGTCTAGACCATCAACAAAAGTGTGCCCCAATACCTCATCAGTCTGACAATGATGCGGGAAGTCTCTGAGTAGCTTCTTGTATCTTTCCCAAGCTTGACGAAGTGTCTCACCATCCCGTTGTTGGAACCCAAGAATTTGGCTCCTCAATGATTTTGTCTTCTTAGTAGGGAAAAACTTGATTAATAATTTCCTTGCCAAATCTCCCAAGTGCGGATTGAGTTCGCGGTCTCCTTTTGCAACTATTTTTTAGTCTCCCCCATCAGTGAAAAGGGAAATAGTGTCAGCCTGACATAGTCCTTGGAAAAGTTCGGATAATTGTAGGTGTCCGTAGTTTCCAAGAAGTTCTGAATATGCCTCTGCGGGTCTTCATGAGATAGACCCACATATTTCCCTGTGGACTGAATCAGCTGTACTATATATTGTTTGAGTTCAAAATGCCCTGTGATATCAGGCTTCACAATAGCCTGAGTCATATTATCAAGATTGGACCTTGCGGCTTGTATCACCGGAAGTTCTTCATTACCCTCCATCTCTATTGGTTGTGGTTGAACTACAATGTCCAACTCTCTTTCAATTCTTGTTCTAGCTTCGACTTCCTTCCTCACTCTATAAGTGTTCGTTCAATTTCTGGATCAAAAGGAAGGAGGTTGTTTGCGATTCTACTCCTCCGCATTCAAGAGAAGAGCCTGTGTTAACACAAACAAGGCAATTTAAAAATTAAAACTTGAACAAATATGTAATAAAAGCTTAACTCAGTCAAGTAGCTGATTTCTAAGTCCCCGGCAACGGCGCCAAAAACTTGTTGCGACCAAACAAACTCACGCAAGTATACGTGATCGTCAAGTAATAGAGTAGTGAGTAAATTATCGTTCCCACGAAGACTTTTGATTAACTTTTGACGGATTCAAACTCAATTAACTTATCAATTCAAGAGATTTATCACAAAATATATAATTAGCTAAATCACTACCTAAAAATACCAAGTAATGAATTAACTATAAAATCAGCCAAAACAAATAGCAATTTCGAATAACAATCAGTAGGAGAGAATATTCCAGGGTCACGAATTGGCTAACAATCGTGTTATGTTCTTGGCTTAAAATGAATAATTGATTAATCTGGGTTGTTGATTGACATGGTTGATATTACTCATAAGAATATGCCGAGTCCTTACTCGCCTATCCAATTTAACTTAATGCCTACATGTCTATGGAGTTAATATTAACAAGAATGCATTTACAATTCCTGTATTTCAACCAAGAAAGGCAAATAGGTATATGACTATCCTAATTGCGAATTTGTTCCCCGATACCCAGGTTCAAGAACATGATCTATTTAATTCTATATGCAATATAGAATTTCTACTTTCGAGTTCAACTCTAGATTCGTAAATAGTATTTCACTGTTAGCTACTCAGTAAAATAATTAAAAACTGAATTGAATAAACAAACCAATATGATAAAATCAGCTTCGTCAAATTAAACTTCAAACACAACATTCATGTATCACCCATGACCCTAGAACAATAGGGTTATTAGCCACTCATGTTCATACAATCATCAAACTTAATGTTTACAAACATAAAATCAATGAATACTAGAAAAGAGATGGGAGAATTGCTCAAATCCGTGCTCCCGAGTGTTTCGTACTTTTGTTTTCCTCCAAAAATCACGTCTCCTCCTCCAAAATAGGTTTAGGGTAGCTTTTATATGATTTGGGGGTGTCTTGGGGTCGAAATACCCGAATCCTAGGTGAAATAGGGAAGCTTCACATCCCGAGCGTCCAGGGCAACGTAGGGCGCTGGCCCTGGCGCTCAAAAAATTAACAATCTGAAAACTGTGACGCGCCGTTTCGTCCCAAATTGCATCCGAATAATTCCTACACATAGAAATACCAAAACTTAGCACAAATAATCATATTAAATATTTTAAATCTACGAGACATGAGCAAAATGTGAGGCAATTTATACTAAAATATGCATACATTAAGCCGATTATCATACATACATACATATATATATATATACATACATACATACATATATATATATATACATACATACATACATACATACATATATATATATACATATATACATACATACATACATACATACATATATATATATACATATATACATACATACATATATATATATATATATATATATATATATATATATATATATA